>JBBPLU010000323.1:10207-25066 GCA_038089935.1 Boletellus emodensis | reverse complement strand
ACATCGTGAGTTGTCCACAGTGATAATCACAGGTCCACATGCTGACGTGAGTTCTTAAAGCCTGCGATCAAATTGGTCGAGTTTTTTCGGACCATGGCTCGCAATGACGATTTGGCACAGTCGCAGGGATCCCTCAGCGAGATGGGTGGTTTTCCCGAGCTCAGCACTGCCAAGGCACAGCGCATCAGCAAGACAGTGGCGCACATGCGGCCAGTCGGTGAGGCGGAAGCTCACGCGTGGGTTAGGTATTGGAATGCAAAAGGACTTTTTGTTTTCTGAATAGGCGACACCTATTATCAACCGCATTAAGTCGGCATGGGTTTGCAAACAAATAGTAGTAAATGGAAGTACAATCTTCAATCGATAGTAGATCCAAGTAAGACGAACATGAATACTTATCGGAGAAAGGATACAACTCTCTTGGTAATGAGCACAGGCAAAGATGGTCAAGATTTGATTTACGTGCCGTCGTAACATCATACATCGCTGCCGCGTGGCTTCGCAACAGGGCAATGTCACGCAAAATTACCAACACCCTGAGGCGACGCCGGATGTCCACCCTTCGGGGCTCGACCGCTCTGACAATCGCGATCACTGAATGGTACAGCGTGAGGTCTCGGAGCTCTTAGTTATCTTCTTAAGCTTATTGGCACCGCGACGCGCAACCCCGGCGACACCAGTGTCAGAACTCTTGGGTGTCTTCTTCAGCTTTTGGGAACTCCGACGTCCAACATCCTTCCATCGCTGTCCTTCACCCATCCGCTGTTCGAGCTGTCGTTGCCCTTCTGCTGTCTGCTCCTCCACCTGTTGACGTTGCATTCGTTCTTCCTCTGCCAGCTGCCTCCTTGCTGCTTCCCAGTATCTCTTGTGCGCTTCCTCTTCCTCTTGTCGCCTTCGTTCCTCTCGTATGCGTGTTTCTTGCCTCTCAGCTTCAGCAAGCTGTTCCAACTCTCGTTGCCTTTCTACCTTGCCGTCTTCCAACCGTTGTCGTTGCGCACGCTCAACCAGTTCCTGATAGCGCCGCTGTGTCTCCTCCCTCTCTTCCTGTTTCTTCCGCACCTCTTCCACTCGCCTTTGCTCAGTGGCAGCCCTCTCGGCCTGCAACCTGGCTCCCCTCTCAGCCACGCGACGAAGATGCTCCGCCACCGCCTCCTCGCGCCTCTTCTGCATCTCACGCTGCTGTATTGATGCTTCCTTGAGACACGCCGAACAAGCAGTCGGCCGTCCGAGGCGGCACTCCCGCGTGGCCTTGTGACGTCCCAGATCACACAGGACGCTCGTCTCGCGTCTGCACTGCGATGCGTCGTGTGGATCGCTCGACGCGGACGACCGATCGGGATGACATGTCAACGAACACGTGTGCCCGCAGGCAAGCACGAACTCGCTGCGCACAACGTCAGAAGAAGAAAAAAGAGGTCCAGGCGTGACATCTCGGTGCACATGAAACGACACGACTCACCACGGCTCCGTACATCCGCCCTCTGGGCAATGTTCGTCGAAGTCGCTCGGACACTCGAGCAGAGCAGCGCGCGCGGGATGCCTCTCGCACCTGATCGGGAACCCTTCGTAGACATGCTGGCCCTCGTTGAGCAGGTCAAAGAACCGTCGCCAGAGGGCCCCTCCTTTCCGGGAGTGCAAGAACGTGTGCGAATTGCCGATCAGGATGAGCCCGTTTCGAGCACGCGAGAGGAGGACATTGAGCCGTTCCGGAGAGTCCATGAACCCGATCACGTTCGAATAGTTTGATCGCGTCAGGCTCGCGACCACGATGTCGCTTTCCTCCCCCTGGTAATTGTCTATCGCAAGAGGCCGTTTTCAGATAAGAGCAATGGTCGGATGTTCCGTAAAAAAAATATCAATATACATGATACGCACCTATCGTAGCTAGATGAATTCGGCTCTTCTTGGATTTGGGTTCGGACAGTCCGGATAGGGACAGGCCCGCGCGCACGAGATCCAAAGAATCCATATCGTTCAGGACCAGGTCATTCTCGTGGTTCAAAGCGTCGCGGAGAAGATGAAGCTGACGGAGATACGGGGTGAGAACGACGATGTCCTCACTCTTATACCCCTGTTGAACAAGGTAGCACACGATCTTGAGGACCATCTGTACCTCGTACGTGTTTTGCTTTGACGTTTTTCTACCGCTATTAGCTCGGTCAGCAACGAGGCCGTCCCCCTCCTCCTCCTCTTCATCCTCCTCGTCTTCGGGATGAGAATGGTTGACAAAGATGACGTTCGATTGCACTCCGCGGATGTTGGGTCTGTGATAGGTCGAGGGAGCATCAACGAGTTCAGGATAAGTGAGCTCCCGGACCAAGGTAGAGATTTCTGGGCGCATGCGATGCTGAGTTGAAAGGGTCTCATGGGGGTAACCTTTCAGGACAAGACGTTCAAAGAGCGACCGGTTCAGGTCGAATCCTTCACCCTTTTCGACAGTCAATTGATAATTGTTCACCTTTGGGCGTAATTGTCTATAACGTACTTCAGCGGCAGAAGACAGACAAGTTAATACGACGTACTTGTGGTCTCCGATGAGAATCATCTGATTGACTGTGCGCGACAGCGCAGTGAAGACGTGACTTTCTAGGATTTCCCCAGCCTCCTCCACTAAAAGAACCTCAGGACTGGCCTGTTTGAGTACATCAGCATGGATGGCTGCTCCTGTAGTCGTACATGCGATGATCCTCTTCTTCCGCAAAGTTGCTACGGTTGGCTGTGCAAACTTTCGCTTGATTACGTCTTGGAGGTCATTGTAGATCTTGCCAGTGGTGCATATCGACTCTACAGCGTTGGCGATGAGCTCTTCCTGCCACTTGTCCAACAGCCGCTGGCGGGAAGAGCGGTTCACATCCCAGATCCAAGCCGATGCTTGGACATGGGATTCACCACTCAACACCCCAGCGTCTAGACCCCGCGTCCACCGAGAGAAGAGATAGTCGCTTTTAATGGCATGCCCGCCAGGCCCAACGCGCTCCATGCCATCTTCAGTCAGGAGTGGTACGTAAAACGCAGCAGAGAACTTGGGGTATTCACGCTTAAGATAAGCCATCAGATTTCTTTCTAGGATGGCTCCGAAGCCACTTTCAAGCATACGTTCGTACGTTGAGGCGGAATGTTTGAGCTCGTTAATCCCGTCCCAGTCGTACACGCGCTCGCGCGGTTGACGATAAAGAGAGAGATGCTCTGTCGACTGGTTCGCACGGCCGCCGAGGCGAACTATGGATTCAGCAGGAACGTTGTGGCTCAGAAGATCTCCAAGAAACTGATCCAGTGCATGGTTGGTGTAGCAAACGACGAGGAGCGTCTGTGCAGTCCTGTCATATATTGCTTTTGAAAGGAGGGCACCTATAAACGATTTCCCAGTCCCTGGGGTAATTGTGAGATAATTGTTAGATGAGTACTGCGACGGAGTCACCTGGTGGGCCTTGAATCAGCGATATTCGTTGCTGAAGCCCTGCAACCAGTGACCCCGCCTGAGCTTTGTCGAGATGTATACGTTTGGGGATATTTAGCAAGTCGCCCACGTCAGCGGAAGGGTTCAACATAACCACATTGGTGAGGCGTGACAGCGCATGGCTGCTTCGCGAGGCCTCGATTGGCGACCCGGAATTCCATAGTATGACGTCTTTAGAGAGTGGGGAGGATTCGGAATAATTCTTTAGCGCAGCGAGCACAGGTTCGAAAGCAAAGACAGCAGTACCGACTTGAACAAGTTGCACTCTCTGTCCAGCACAAAGAGAGGTGAAAGTCTTTCTAACATTGACACCGCTGTCAAGCTGAAAAACGATCACCGGGGGCTTGGAGGCCAGAAGTTCCTCTACGCGGTTCACTGTCCCAAAGCTGATGATTTCTCGACCTGAGACAAGGAAAATAAGAGATTGACTCCTAAGAATCTTCGATCCGTGAGGATCCTTTGTGAGGAACTCCAGTCGCGCCGCCTCATCCTTCATACCCTTCAGCTGAAAGAAGTCGCTGTCACATAGCAGCTTGATGCCCCAGCGAGTCTTTCGGTTATTGGAACCGGTATAGATACCGGCCATAGAGACGTTGACACAGAAGCCACGACGCTTTCCATTCTCCTGTAATGCGGCCTGAACTTCCTCGCGTACGTCAAAGATCATGTCTTCGCGGAGCATACGAAAGGTATTGTCCAAATAGTCCTTGACCGGTGTCTCAGACGTGTCGAGTTCATCATGGAATGCTGGGCGGAGGAACGGAGGCTGCTGACACAGTATCTCATCAGCAGTGGGGAGGATGGCAATGTCACTGTAGTCGACAAAGTCGTTGTCGTGCCTCCCGCCAGGTCCGTTTCGGACATCGTATACAGTCACAGGACCGATGCTGGAGAGGATATGTTTGATGAGGTGACCCGCCTCCCGGGTTTCTTGTTTAGACGACGTGGTGAGGATGTTTTGAATGGACGGTTGGGCCGCAATGTTGCGATAGGAACTGGTGTCGTGGTCTCGTAAAGTCAAGAGTCGAGAGAGCACCTTGGCGAAGACCAATCGGGCGTCTTCGGTCAACGCGCCCTGCTGAAACGTGCGAACAAAGGCACCCCAAAAGATGGGGGGTTCCACGATGTGAAACAGGAGGTTGTCCAGGGTGTCGCCACCCACATCGGAAGCTTCCAAAAGATATTGTAGGGTGGTAGAACCCATCCCGTTCATGAAATCGACTGATAGGTCGCATCGCATCGCGAACTGGACTGAAGAGACACCATAGGCACTCTCGGTGACTGCATCCAGGCATGTGGCGGAGTCGTCTTGAGCACAAAGTCCTCCCAGGAACAGAGCAGCGCCACGAGGGTCGAGCTTGACTGATCCAGAGAGGACATCTTGGAACCGTTTCTCGAGTCTGGAAACACGATTAGAGGGGAGAAAAGGATTGTTCATACGGGCTCAGATGAGCAAGTGGAGAGCGAAGACACACAGCAAATTCGAGCGCTCTACATTACTTGAATAGTGCTGTGGGCGTCGCCGGCAGAAACCTTGTTTGCCCTTCTAAACTTCGAATTTTGAGTAGAATCGTACGCCTTCAAGCTTCTTGCGAGTTGAAAATTTCCTGTTGTCCTGGGTCTACTACGGGACACAGATACGCTCGCACATCAGCGCGGGAACGTCTCGGAGTATCGAGCAGGGATTTGTAATGCTAAATAGGTTTTTTTTTTTTTTGAAAGGCAAAATGGCAAAGGGCAACTGCCTAGTCCCAGGAACATATATTATGGCAAAGAAGACATGACAGCACGTCCATGGCCTTGACTGATGCACCAGAAAAATCAACATACACTGTTGAGGGGAACCTGAGAGGAGGAACGAGTCCAAGTTTCTCGCGGCGGCGAGTCATGGTCCGATCCCGTGAGGTTCGATTGCGACAATGGCTTGTAGGCAGGAATAGGCCATGTACATACTAGGCATAACGCGGCGGGGGTGAGGGTGTAGGCAAAAGCAGGGGACTTCTCAGGTTGATGTGCTGTGAGGGCAAGCGAGCTGCGTACCCCAAAAAGAAGCCTGCTACGCACGCAGCATAGCTCACTCCACACAGAAGAAGGCTCCCAATATTCGGTGCATAAGGATTAGTGGACACTGGACGCGAGAGCATGCCGTGTATGGTTGAACTCAGCAATGGCATATGACGTGACACCAGTAATACAAGAACGGCGGGTGGTTGACACTGGACTGCCGGTGGATGCATGAATGGTGTATGGATGGATAGCAGTGATGCAAAGATCGGTGCATATCGACATGCGCGGGAGAGCCAGCGAGTGTTAGCTCACTGGAAAGCAGCGGCGCCCGAAAGGCCTGGGATACCCCAATGAGTGTTAGAGCGGCGTGCGTCAACACGAGAGAGGGTCAGTAAACCTGAGGAATGGCGCTCGCATTGTTGAAGACTGGTGGATGCTGAGAATACGACCTACAAAAATGAGGAGCAAGCGTGGCACCCTGCCCTCGAGGTCACGTGCCATGATGGTCCAGACACGCATGTCCGGCAAACCCACTATGCACGATGGTGAATGAGAAGACCCAGGTATGAGCGCTCTCCATCAACATTGTAATAAATGACATCAGTGTTCATAAACAACCCAACCCACTACATACATCCCCGGACACACCTTTTACATCTGAGTCATGATCTGACCGATCTGACCGAGAACCCTCCCTCGACATCCTGCCCCCTGTCGAACAGGTCGAAGAAATACTTTCTGAACATACCTCTTTCCATAGAACGCAAGAACATGTGTGACCCGTTGCCCAGGGTGAACCTGTTTGAGACGCGGAAGAGGACGACGAATTGCTGAACACTGAATCGCGCAGTCAGTCACCATCTTGGGTGCACACTAAGGATGCAGTAGAGTCAGCCTTGGATGTCACGCTCACAAAAGAATGGGATAGACGGACGCGAGGACGTTTATCTGCCAGGACGCCATCACAAAGCAAAGGTCGTTACGTCGCAGCGACTGCTTTCCGTTCAACGGTCCCATTCGTGGACTGGGTGGCATGCAGAGATCCAAGAACTTGCCAGAGACGCCTCGCCGGAGGGTTGTCCACCGCCACGATCTCAAGTTGGGGAACGTGCTGATGTGGGTTCTCAAGTAAAACCTGCAATCAAACTGCTCGAATTTTTCTGGGGGATGGCTTGCGACGACGAATCGGCACAGACGCACACCTCAGCACTGTGGCAATCAGCCAAATCGTGGTGCCGTGACGTCGGAGTAAAGGGCTGTCCACGAGGTTTTATCTAAATCTGGACGAGGCACATTACTACCCTGACAATAAGTAAGCACGGATCGCATACCTGCCATCGTAATACAGCACACCGCTGCCAGTGCGCAGTGCGCAGTGGCCACATCTGGTTCCATAGCTGCAGCAGTGCAGCGGTACTAGAGTTGTGTGAATCTCGGTTGTTTGCCGAACAGTGCCTACCCTCCCAGAGTATAAGCATAGGATGTGCCGAAGCCAAGGGCATCGATCCACCCGTACTCCCCCAGTGACCAGCTTGGCCATCATAAGGCAGACTTGATATCATCTGCACTGTGATCATCAATCATGCAACCCATTTTACTGTCTCGCGTCCTCACTGTCGCTTCCATAATCGCATTACGACTCGTCGTGGCTTCTCCTGTTCCAAGCAACAGTTACGGGCGCCAGGGGGGCCCAGAAATCACACAGCGTGACTGTTAGTATCGAGCACCGTGATCACGGATATATTCAGGTCAGACTTACCCCTTTCACACTAGCGAGCGCCGCCACCGCCGAGCCCAAGTCTGCTGCTTCTGATACTCAGGCTTCAGGCTGCGTCACTGAAACAGCAGAGCTCGAGTGTAAGCACCGAGTGATGCGTAATATATGAGACTTATCCTTCTACCCAGCATACGATGGCACAGAACCTTATTGCGAATATTGGTTCTAAGAGCAAAGTATGAAAGGAGGGCAAGGCAAGAGAACGATCTCGATAACACGAGGGCGAGACGAGACGAGGAAGAGGGCGGACCGTGGGACTCAAATACACATACCTTGCTGCGAGGGAATGATTTCCCTACTCGTGGCTCTACACGTACCCGCCACCACAATACTCGCGGGTCGAGTCTGGCGACAGGGATAACGGGAACGAGTCAACGAGGGCGGGGACGCGTAGACGGGGACATGGGCACAACAGCGACGGGGACGGGGCGGCCGGACGGGACGACGACAACGCGGTCGTGGACGACTCGGAAGGATAGCACACGGACGAGCACAGACCTCGGGCCCGGCTTGTGCACGTGCGCCGGTCGTCGGCCTCGATGGGGCGTGTCACGTGATTGATTGGTCAGTGGCGGTGGCTCGGTGCGGTATGTAGAACGACGTGGTTCCGACAGCTGTCAAAGAATTTACAGAAAATCGACTCTAGGTTTTAAAACCTAACGGGAAGTCATCCAGTATGACTACATAGCCTTCTGCACCTTTCCGAGTCCGTCGGGGCGCAAGAATTGTCAATTAGGGTTTCACAATATTCCAAGAATTCTACTGACAATTTGGAAGTCCCCCATTGATGGCCACGGCTGCGGCCGGTACTGAGGGCAAATATGGGGGATAAGTAGTGGTGACAGTGGTACGATTTCTTGAACCACTGGTGGTTACTACAGGGATGCTGGCGTCGCCTCCACCTCGTGCTTCTTCTGTGCCTCGCGTTGCTGTCGCACGATTCCCTCGAAAACACCCAGCTTCCTTGAGGGATGCTGAACAAGCTGCCAGCCCGGGGCTACAATTCGACATTTCAACGGGCACTCACCCCCAGGTAAATGCAAAGCCCGGCAAGGTTCGGGCCAAGTTCTTACTGATTGGCATGTGCGTTCTCTACACCATCTTGGGGTGACACTGGATATCCATGGCAGACCCTCGGAAACAAGCGCTCGTACTATAGTCACGATCACTGAATGGTGCACCGAAAGGGCTCAGATCCCTTGGCCTTCTCTCTGATACACAACCCCAATACTCTGGTTTTCAATTCTCGCTGTAGGTTCGTTGCGAGCTGTTCCAGCTTTTCCAACCACTGCCGATGCACACGGTTGATCAGTTCCTGATGACGCTGCCTTGCCTCCTCCTTCCGCTCTTCTTCCTGTCTCCTGCGTATTTCCTCATCTTCTTGTTGCCTTTGCTCCTCTCGCATGCGCGCATCTTGCATCTCGGCCTCCGCAATCCATTCCAACTCTCGTCGCCGTTCCGCCTTATGGTTTTCTAACCACTGCCGTTGCACCCGCTCGACCTGTTGGAGATCAGCCGTTCGTAGTACTATCCCTTTTCTTTCATTTCCTTATTTAGTACGCTCGGACTACACGCTACACGTTCGCCTCGCTTCTCTTTTCCCTCCAGTCTCTTTCTACTCGACTGGAGGTAAGCACTACGTTCCCTACCATACAACTACTGTTGACTCACTGTACCTAGTTCACTCCGTTCACTCATTAGGTCCGACTCTCGCGCACGCTAACACGACCAGCTCCCGATAGCGCCACCTTGCCTCTTCTTTTCTATGCACCTCTTCCTTCTGTTGTCTTTGCTCAGCAGCGGTCCTCTCGGCTTGCAGCCTGGCTTCCATTTTAGCCATGCGACGACAATGCTCCACCTCGAGCTTCCTCCGTGCCTCGGGTTGCGGCTGCACGATCTCCTCGGGACACTGGGATTCCCTGAGACACGCCAAACAAACAGTCGGCTGCCCGAAGCGACCTTCCCACCTGATCTTGTGTCACACAAGACACTCAACTCGACTCACCATAGTTCCGTACATCACCGTCTGGGCAATGATCATCGAAATCAGTGGCGCGCTTGAGCGGTACGACACGCGTGGGGTGTCTTTCGCACCTGACTAGGAACCCTCCAAAGACATGCTGGCCCTTGTCGAGTAGGTCAAAGAACCGTTTCCAGAAAAAGTGTCCCCTTTTTTGGAACGCGTGTGTGCGTTGGCGATCAGGATGAGCCCGTTTCGGGTACGCGAAAGGAGGACATTGAGCCGCTCCGAGAGGGTTTATGAACCCAATCACGTTTGACTTGTTCGACCGTGTCAGGCTTGCGATCACAATGTCACTTTCCTCCCCCTCGTAATTGTCTATGACAGGGGGCCGTTTTTTTATGAGAGCAATGATTGGGTGTTCCGTACAAAATTCAATAGACATATACGCACCTATGGTAGCTAGTGCGGTTCTTCTTGGATTTGGGTTCGGACGGGGACAGGCCGCACGTGGAGCACTTGTCGTCGGTGTCAGAGTAAATGAATCTAGGGCTTATTATAAAGTCGACTCACCCCAGTTCCGTACAACTGCCCTTGGGACAATGATCACCGAGACCGCTCACACGCTGGAGCAGAATAGCGCGCACGGGATGCCTCTCGTATCTGACCAGGAATACGCTATAGACATGCTGGCCCCTGTTTGACAGATCAAAGAACCATTGTCAGAGCGCGGGCCGGGCGCCTGAGAGGGGGACGTCGAGCCACTTCCGGAGTCTGAACCTGATCGCGTTCGACCAGGGCCGCGGGCCTGCAGAGCAAGACGGCACACGCAGGGGGCGGGTAAAGAGATGCGGTTTCCAGCCTGCAAAAACACTCGTCAGCCACTCCAAGGCCATGTGGGTGAACTACGAGCTCCAGCATTCAGGGAGTACATGGGCGAGCGTGACTCTCTGGAAGGCTGGTTGCTTACACCAACGAATAGCGGTGTGCGACCCCCGGACGGAGCCACCTCCGGGAGGCGCGATCACACGGGCTAGCCGGAAAATCCGGGCCTTTTCTGGCTTGCTCGTCGCATGCGGTTCGGCGGTAAATCCACCTGGGTTGCACCAAAGGATCAAACTAGAGCAACCCGTTGGCTCAGGTCGGCACAATCTCTGGCGTAGGTCGCCTACCTAACGTAACGTTGAATTGTGGTACCAAATTAAGAAGCCTCCTTATTCCCACCCGCCTTCACGTATCCTTAAGCCACCAGCCTCTCGAACGGTCGCATATCGCGCACCTTGTATTCCATTTGCCTTCTCACAGCTGGTAGTTCACCTAAACAGCCCTGGAAGGGCAGCGGTCGGGGTAGCGGTTGAGCCTCCTGACGAGAGCTTTCGCAGGCTCGAAGCCGCATCTCCCACCCCTTCCTTTGCCTATCATTGCACGATCTGTCCTGACTTAACAGGCCTAGCGGGGCCCCGATCTTTGGAGAGGGGCGTCCGACGGACGCAACATGCAGGTCGGACAGCCCAGGTCGGCCTCTCTCTCGCACAGACTCCACCCCAGGCACGCTTCCCCTACCCAGGCTCCCCATCTAGATGAGCTTGTGACTTGGCTTCCCAGAAATGCAATAGTGGCCATTGGTCCAAAATAACCATGTATGTAGTTTTGAAATGTTATTGCCTTTGAGGCTGTCCAAGCCATTTCCAACAGAACCCGTCGACTCCAGCCTAAGACAACTCGAGATAGGGTACTATTTAGATCACCTTGATTGACAAGGTTTCTCCCGCCCCCGAAGTCCACGGGAACTGTATAATGACGGAAATGATTTTTGCTCCAGGTGATGCTTCCCGTTTTGTGCTATCTTCCTGGTAATCGCCGCTTAACGAGACTGACGCCACCTACATTCTCCAAACAAGGTTTCTTCCGGTGTAAATAGCATTCCCAAATATAAAGCGCCATTCCGTGGCACAAAATCAAGTCCGGTGGTACCAATTTACCTCATTGTGGTCATTGTTGGCACTTATTCCTTCATGTTCAGTCTGCGCTCCGAGTCGGACCAGTCAATAATTATACAGCAAGTCATCTAGTCCGTGAGATTTTATTGCGATCGAACGAGGTCCATCACTCCCTCGATAATGAACGCAGGCAGAAAGGATCAGATGTTGATCTATGTGCCGTCGTAACACCGTACGCTGGCGTGCAATGGCCATCCGGCGTCATGGCTGTACGCCAACATGGGCGGGGAAACCAAGTCCTCGTACTTGGACGTGCGCCGGCCAAACAGCGCCCATACGTCTGGCAGGATATAAGGGCTAAATACAAAGCCATCTATCCACCCAGGCTTGCCCCCACAGAGACAAGCCTTTCAATATCCTCTACGCGGTGTTTCTCGCTGTACAGCAATCATGCAATTCACCCTACTGTCTCGTGTCCTTTTGGTCGCTTCCATGATCACCGCACAACTTGTCATCGCAGCCCCTGCTGCAGGCAAGAGAGACTCGGCAGAAGTCGCAAACCATGACAGTAAGGACTGAGCGCCATGACGCAAAAAAAAACTTACATCGGACTTATTCCTTCCATCATACCAGGTGTCGCTGAACCCGAGTCTGTTGCTTCAGGTGCCACCACCGCTTCAAGTCCTACTACTGCCGGCGAGGAAGACACGGGAGAGCTCGAGTGTAAGCACTGAGCGATGGGCAAGTCTGTTTGTTTGTGAGACTTACCCTCTCATCAGCGGCCGATGGCGAAGAAGCACGCCATCATAGGCATTGGTTCTGAGAGCATGGAGCACACAGGGCGTAAAAGGAGGTCCAGAAGAACGTAGCTGGCCGCACTTTCAGCGCGGGCCGGCGAGAAAGACGTTGAGCCATTACTTGTATGCAGTCGGATTTTTCTTTGTACATGATGCGTCATCATCTTGTCGAAATAAACGATTGGTTGTAGCTCTGGCTCATGCGGTCGCAAAGTAGACGGTCTGAGATATCTGATCTGGGTTGAGTGATTCGTTCGTCCAGTGCCGCCGTTAAACAATGCGCAGAGACCTCGCCATACGATACTCGATGATCTCGCTTAGCGACAGTCTTGAAGTTCTACGAGACAGCAGTAGCACGTTCCTTGCCCCTACCCTCGCAATCCATCATCCTACCCATCCGGAAAGATAAGGTGGGCCATTCAAGCGAGCGATCCATCCAATACGGATGTGCTCTACCACACGTGGGCAGTCGCACAGGAGATATGGTCCGTCACTGTTCACGGCCGCAACGGCCCGGCGGGAACGCGGATCTGCGCGCAGCCTCTATCCTGAGAGGACGAGGTGCAGCTCAAACTTGTGCAGCAGCAGGGGCGATGTGCAAGTCGCGTATAGAGACCAGGGCATGGTGCATCCACGATGCCGAGAGCGTGCATCTTGCGAGCCAGGTCCTCCACTTCGCCGAGCTCCAATCGCGTAGGCACTTGGTTGGGACGCACAAGCTCGTCCTCAGCATCCGAGCCAATCTGCACGGCATGCTCTGTGGTGGGAGCAACAGCACGTTCCTTCAGAGCCCGAATCATCTCGTCGCACAGCCTCCTCGTGCTCTGGCTCTTATGCACACGGGCATCGCGGTGGGCACAGCGCACACACTGAGACACTTGGTTGGGCATGCAGAGTGGCGAACGAGCGGGGTGCACGATGGGGGCACTAGGGTCAGCAAACGAAAAGTGGGAATGGCGAGACTCACGAACGGGCAAGGAGCCAGCGCTTGGGCATGTGAGTGGTGAATCGGTACGGTGCGCGGAAGGGTGGGGAGCAAGGGCGTTGTGCGCAGGGCACAGAATGTGGCACCACTCGCCACAGTTGGCGTACATGCGATCACGGAGCGAACACATTGGGCGTGGAGGGGAGTGTGACAAATGGGCGCACGAGGCGGGAGCGAGATGATCAGCAATGCTGCTGCGGTCTTGTCTGCAGATGCTCTCCGTGCTGCTTTCCAGTTTGTCGACGTGCGCGCGCGCGATCGTATGCAAGTGGGGTGAATGGTGGTTGGTGCGGACTTGACAAATGTTCTGGCTACGGTTGGGAATATGGGAGCCGCAACCACCCGTCAATTATGTTTGTCAGGCGGTAACGGAATTACCGGCGAGGGCGTATGCGAGCGGACCTCGCAGCGAAGATCTACGGACCACACTGGAAGACCCTGCGGAGTCGTGTGCGGACGTGTTGGGAGACGAGTAGCACCACAACTCTGTACATTAGCTTTACTCAATGGAAACTATTTTCGTCTTGTTGTGTCTTGACGACTTGAGCAACAAGTAGCCACTTAAATTAAGAAATATACAGGGAAACGAACAGTGGCGTGTTACTTGACAAAAGTGTCTCAAGCGGAGCTCCAACAATGGTAAGTATGCGTAACTTAACACGGACTTCAAGCGACTTAAGTGTTCATTTCAGCAGCTCGACTGATGCATATTCGAATATTGTTAGGTGGCTGCGGCTCGTCATATAAATGTGCGTGGAGTCAATGCTAGAACGTCAAAATTTCCGCCTCATACTAGGTGGGATAATATCTGCCACTATTCTTAACAGCTTCGACCAATAGGCTTACATCTTTCAGGCTACGAAGGTGATGGCCAGGACGAAGAAAGCTCCCATTACTGCAACCGCGCTCGCAGAAATCAAATTGAATCAGGGTGTAAGTCTAGGTGTTCACCCCAGGTCGAAATCTAACTGGCTCTTAGGTTGTGCCCCCCCAAGTTTTGGAGGCCATCAGAAGGAAGCACTGGTCCGAGACAGATTTAGAAGCTGCGGACGTTTCTTCTACCCCTGCGGTTGTCGAGGATGCGCTTAAAGACTTCTGGTCTCGTTTTGCCGCTAAGGAGCTCGGACATGTCAAGATTCACCTCACTCCTGACCCTGCTACTCCCACGATCACAGAAGGTGCTCTCGTCGCTCGGTACGGAGACTTCTCCGGCTTGAAAGACATCTATCGCGGTCCGACCAACCCAGACACAGGACCGGCGCGCGAGGTAGACATTTTCCTGCGGGACCTATCCACTGGCACGCGGCTTATGACGCTTGAGGGCCCTCGCATCTCCAACGGCCGGACCGGTTGGTATGCATCCCAATGCGTCGAGCACCTCTTGCCAGGCAAGCGCAAGCTCAAAGTTTGTCTGGTTGGAGCTGGCGCCATCGCCGAGGCCACCATTCTTTCCATGAACAATCGAGTCGCGGATAGAATCAGCCGGGTTTTGATTTTTAGCCTCTCGGACTCTAATCGACGCTTGGTCGAGAAGCTTTGCTCACGAGTCGCGTTTAAATTGGAAGCGACAACCGAGAGGAGGCTCTTGGCCAAAGCCGACTTTCTCATCACCGCGACTAGCTCTCGCACTCCGGTCGTCACCATAGAGGAGATCGGCGCACACACCGTCGTCCTGGCCCTCGGAATTGACGAACTACCGGAAGCCTACTTCGATCGTCTCATCCAGGAGAAATCGCTAATCCTCGTCGATGATATCGAAGCGGTAGAGAAGCGCAACCTGGACGCACTTGCTTTATACTACTCGCGAAAAGGCAAAAAATTAACTATGGAGGGGAAGAATGATGGCGTGGTGAACTTTGCCGATTTTCTCCAAAGGACGGATCTCACCGCGGCACGTAAGTGTGGCGGCCCTGCGCACTTAGCTCCGGTTGGCCTC
>JBBPLU010000323.1:0-10109 GCA_038089935.1 Boletellus emodensis | reverse complement strand
GCTTCGGCTCGCGCGAGGGTGGCGATTTCTACGGCATCAAACCCTGGGTTCACGCAGGCCGTCGTAGGTTACTTCTGGTTGACAAGCCTGACGGCGTTTTGATCCATGATCAAGCTGTGTCTGCCTACGTCTGGGCCTGCTACAATGGAGCGCATGCCGAACTTGAGCGCACTATCTTCGTCGGGCACGTTTCCGAAGCGCAGCGCCTTGCCCTCGCTAGGATCCAGGATATTCGCAGTGTTGTCTTCTCAATGATCAAACCTGGCGTTCCCTTGAATGTGTTATTCGAAGCGGCTGCAACTCGTCTTAGCGACCTTGGCTACACATTGCCGGGTCGCATTGGCCACGGCATCGGTCTCGGCGCTCATGAGCAATTATCCATCGACGCCAATACGGAGACTAGACTTGCCGAGGGAATGCTGCTTACAATCAAACCTAATGTCGAGCTCCCCAACGCAAATGTCACCACCCAGCATTCTGATTCTATCGTCGTTACCGCGACAGGTTACGAGTTTTTGGCTCCGTACGGGATAGACCCGGTTCGGGGTATCTGATCCACCAGATGCGCGCCTGCTTTGAACATAACGAAGATTAAACCTCTTCGTGAACGCCACGCTCCATTCTAACATTTCTTATTTCAGTCACAAATTCCCGTTTCGCACTCTTGTAATAGCATCTCGTTTGATCGTGAATTGCTTTGTCTTTTCGACTGCGCTTAGCGCTGAATACGTTTGTAAATCTGGCCCGAGAATTTTGATCTGGTGAATTTTGTTGTACCCAGGTTCCCTTGGCAATGGGAATTGTATAGCCCCGAGTTTCGGACAAGTTTTCTGCAGCCGTTCGAAGGCGACCAGCGACAGCATTCCGCTTCTCGTGGTTGCGTTTGGGATCTCGATGTAGTCGAACGCGTCCTGGCGGGTTTCATCGCGTGACCGGTAGGTATCTGATTCTGTTCTCGCTTCAGAAGGTTGAAGAGCTCACTGTGACCGCTCATGGCAATTTCCGCAATGACTCATCGAGTGAACCAAATTGCGGTACTTGAGAAAAGACGCCTAGTCCATCACGATGCTGGTGAACTGGGAGCAGCGCAACGCCGAGCTACCTGCGACACGACCTTGTGAGTTGCTCCTCATCCATGGAAAAGAAGACACTCATGCTAACGAAAATATGAAAGATACCTAAGGCTCTTGGAGATGGAATGCTGTTCCTGGTTTGGGAAGATCAAAGTGGGCGACGTGGAAGGAATTCACCACTGGCAGCAGTTCCTGCCACATCAGTTGTCTGATTAGACATGTAATTAGCTGTTGTCAACCTGAAGGAGTCGGGATACCAGGCACGAACGAGAGTGAGAAGGGATAGAGAACGAAGAAGTCACATTCACGTACCCGTGCGCGAGGGAGCGGAGACAGGGCTTTCCGGCCGGAAGCGAGCCTTCACGGGGAGAGAGATTAGCCGCGAGGCGGGTTAGGTACCAAGCAGGAGTCCTCCTGGCCGGGTGCGATAACCGGCGGGAAGCTGAAGGGAAGCACTCCGGCAGGTCTGGGCGCTGGGGGAGACGACGTGGCTGGGAAGAGAAGACGTACCACGCTTATCGGGCTGCAGCAGATGTCACAGCGGGGGTGACACGTTGCTGATGTGATTTGTCGTCGCCATTATTACGTCCACATCCAGAGCACAGAACGACATGGCTGGTGGGCTGGTTGCGTTCAGCCGAGGCGGAAGTATCTTTCTGGACTTGCGTTACTTTGAGGCATGGCGTGAATAAAATCGGTTTCGGTGTTGGTGACGAGGACAACGCTGAGGGTACGATGATGAGTGACAGACGACGACGAGATCAAGCAACCCAGTGTTGAGATCAGATATGTAGTGCTTGCGGTATGCTGGAGGTGGGTGACCGCATCCAGGGCAACACCTTTCTTTGAAGGACGCCTCGGGTGTTGGATTTGGATGTGGGTGGTAGTTGCGGGGCCATTGTCGAAGCATCGTTATCTCATTTTGGACCAAAAGGCCCTAGGTCAAGCTCTGTACTGATACTACTGAGTTGCTGGTACGGGGTAAACGTCACCTGAGCATCCCCCTGTGGCTCAGTAACTCGACAGTATCTGGAGAAAAAAAGGCCCTCAGTAATTCCAGGGAAAGTGAGGCGCAGGCAAGCCACTTCTTTGCGGTTTCGGGACGGAGGTCGACTTTTAATTGTGGATGTGCGCGCCTTCCCTTTGGCTTCCTCGTGCGGAAAAGGGATGCATCAGGTCATCGGCAGAGCGAAGATAGGAAGGACACTCACAACATAACGCAAAAAGTGGATCAAGAGCTGCAGAATGTCGAGCATGTCAAGGCTATGGGCCGCCGAGAATAGGGTTGTGAGGGCTTTGCAGAGCACGTTTTGCCTCCTGCTCGAGTTGAGGGTGCCAATGTCGTAGTTGAGTCCTATGTCTTTCATTAGTGACATTGGTTCGTCCACAGAGCGATCGTGAGACTGATTATGTCGAGCGCTGCCTTGTCTAGCCAGGGGTACGACGTCGATACGTGCGCTGGTGACTGCTGCAGTAGGGTCCTTAGCGACCTCGGGAAACCATAGGTCACGAAGCTGGGACAAGAATGATCGCAGTTGGGTCATCAAAAGAGGAAAGGAAAGACCATAAACACACGGTCAGCTTTTGCGAAGAATGTCTCTGTGAGCGCATGAATCTGGGCTGGGCCAAATGCGGGGTTCTGTCACTTCTCCGAAAATCCGTGCCAGAGATTGCATGACTTCTGGCGTCTTCCGATAGTCGTTTCCGTGGGTGAGAATATGGTTGATAGCACGCGTGTCGACCGTCAACAGCTGCACACTGATAAAAAAACAAGCATGATCTGCAAGCCATTGCCCATTTCGCACGCACGAGCAAGCACATGTGATTTACGGTGGCATGACAAACGAGGACGCGCAATGAGCTGGTCGCACGGCCCGCTGATAGCACAGCCAACGGTCATACGACACGCGCGATGGGCGTACGCAGCTGCCGGCCATGGGGCTTATGATTTCCAGCCGGTAGACGCTAGCAAGGGTGCCGCCCTATAAATCCACGTTGGTTGAGGAATGATCCCCACTCAAACCCAATCGTCATTTCCCTCCTATCACCATCATGACCCTCGTCGGAAAGCTGCTGTTCTCCGCGCTAGCGCCTATAGGCGCCTTTGGACTCTGGAAGGTGCTGTTGTTCGTATATCATCATCAATTCGCGTCTCCTGTGCGCCATCTGCGCGGTCCCAAAGGCACAAGCTGGATATACGGTAATCTACGGGAAATAGAAAAAGTGGTGCGTCGTCTCGTCGTGGTCCCTTCCATTACCAACATGTCGTCCGTAGGAGAGTTGTGTGCTTCACGAAGAATGGGTGAAGCAGTATGGCCCCACGTTCAAGTACAAGGGCTTCTTTGGCGTATGCTGCTTCTGTTCCAGCGTGTATTCCCAGATACTCAATTTGGTGGTTTCCTAGGCCAACCGGTTGATGACCATGGACTTGCGGGCCATCAACCATGTCCTTTCTCATAGCATGGATTTCCAAAAGCCCGAGCAGCTCAGGTACCATTTGTCCCAGGTCCTTGGCCAAGGTGGGTGGTGTCTTGAGAAGTTGTCGTGTTCACGTTCACCCGGGGCGATAGGTGTCCTTGTCGTCGAAGGTAATCAGCATCGCCAGCAGGTTCGCACCTATTTCTTCCTTGTCTTTTTCGACACGCATGAATGCCCTCTCTAACGCAGAGACACATCTTGGTAAGCATATGCCTGCAGTTACACCCCATTCACGTGCTGAGGTGGTTTTCAGAACCCTGCCTTTGGTCCAGCACAAATTCGAGAGCTCACCGGCACTTTTCTTGAAAAGGCCATCAGAGTACGTGATCTCTTGGGCGTTCAGTGCCGACCACTCACCGCGGCCGACACAGCTTCGTGATGTCTGGTCCTCTGAGATCGCAAAAGAACCCGCAGGGAGAACCACCGGCGCCCGTATCGACGCCGTGCAGTGGCTGGGTAGAATGACTCTTGACGTGATCGGTCTCGCAGGTCAGTCTCCCGCTGTTTTTGGCCCATGGATATCCCACCAGCGCCGTCAGGCTTCAACTACAACTTTGATTCCCTAAACGTCAACGAGAAACCAAACGAGTTGAACGAGGCTTTCCAGACCATGTTTGCCGCAGGCGTGGCCGAGGGTGTCCTCCCTCTCTTGCAAACGTGGATTCCGCTCTTTCGTCTCATCGTCAGTACCCCAAAGATTCCCTTCTTTGCCATGGTGTTGACCTCCGTGACAGCCAACTGAACGTTCACGTCGAATCCAGGCGGCACAGCTCACAATGGCACGCATCGGTAAAAAACTGTTGGCAGATGCAAAGGCGGCGGCTCTGGAGAACGCGACAGACGAGGGCGAAATCGAAAAGAGCAGTCTGCAGGGTCGAGACCTGTTGTCGTTGTTGGTCAAGGCGAACATGGCGACGGACATCCCGGAGAGTCAGAGGTTGCCCGACGAGGACGTGTTGTCGCGTGCGTGTCCCCACCCATCCATGGCCCTAGATTCTGATGCTCATGTTGTCTTGCAGAGGTCCCCACATTCTTGGTCGCTGGTCATGAAACGACAAGGTACGGTCCCACACTTGCAGAAGCGTTACGGTTATCGGATGATTTGATAGCACGGCCACTGCCTGGGCACTCTTCGCGCTCATGAAAGCGCCTCGAGTGCAAACCAAACTCAGAGAGGAGCTACTTTCGGTTGATGCCGACACCCCCTCGATGGACGAGCTCATGGCGCTTCCCTACCTGGACGCCGTCGTGAGAGAGACCCTCCGGGTGCACTCGCCCGTCGCAGACACGTTGCGAATCGCGATGAAAGATGATTTGTTGCCCGTCGAGAAGCCATACATGGACGCCAAGGGTGTCATCCACAACTCTATCAGGTACGGCTCGCGTCTCCAGCCCCACCTCATCGTAACCCTCTACCGCACAGAATCACCAAGGGCGACCCAGTCTTTATCCCCATCCTCGCGATCAACCGGTCGTGCGAACTGTGGGGACCGGATGCGCGCGAGTTCAAGTGCGTCAAGTTTTCCTTGCTTACATTCCTCCTGGATTGAATTGTGCATGTAGGCCAGAGCGATGGGAAAATACGCCCGAGGCTGTGTCACACATCCCAGGTGTGTGGGGCCACCTGTTGTCCTTCCTTGGTGGACCTAGAGCCTGCATCGGGTATCGATTCTCCCTCGTCGAGTGAGTCGCACGTTTGTCTGGAATGCGTGATGGGCGACTGACGGTGTCTTTCCGACACACAGGATGAAGGCGCTCCTGTTTACGCTCGTGCGCGCGTTCGAGTTTAAACTCGGCGTGCCCGAGAGCGATATTGGGGTTCGGTCGACGGTCGTGGACCGGCCTGTGTTGCGGAGCGATCCCGGGCGCAAGCCTCAGTTGCCGATGGTGGTGAGCCTGTACGGACGGGGGTGAGAGTCCGCAGTCCAAGTTGTCCTGCTTCCTCGCTGGCTGGTCGCCGTATTTATTCTCCGGATCTGTTGTATGCACATGCGCTCGTTGCATTCTTAATCGGTTACTACAGGAATGCTGGCGTCGCCTCCGCCTCGCGTTGCTGTCGCGCGATTCCCTCGAAAACACGCGGCTTCCTTGAGGGATGCTGAACAAGCTGAGGCCCTGCCTGGGGTGACAATCCGACATTTCAACGGGAACCCATCCCTAGGTAGGTGCAAAACCTGGCAAGGTTTGGGTTTTACTGATGGTGTGCATTTTCTACACCATCTTGGGGTAACTCTGGATATCCAGGGCAGACTCTCGGAAACAAGTGCCTGTACTACAATCACCATCACTGAATGGTGCACCGTGAGGCCTCAAAACCCTTTAGCTTTTCTCCAATCCCAGTATTCTGGCTCTCAGCAGTCAGCAGTTCTCGTTGTAGGCTCGCCGCGAGCTGCTCCAGTTGTTGCTGCTTTTCCAACCACTGCCGATGCACACGGTTGATCAGTTCCTGATGACGCTGCCTTGCCTCCTCCTTCCGTTCTTCTTCCTGTCTCCTGCGTGTTTCCTCATCTTCTTGTTGCCTTTGCTCTTCTCGCATGCGCGCTTGTTGCCTATCGGCCGCCGCAATCTGTTCCAATTCTCGTTGCCTTTCCACCTTGCGGTTTTCTAACCATTGCCGTTGCATCCGCTCGACCAGCTCCTGATGGCGCCGCCTTGCCTCTGCCTCTTTTCTCTCATCCTCTTCTTGTCTCTTACGTGCTTCCTCTTCCTTGGCTCTTTGTTCAGCAGCCGCCCTCTCAGCTTGTAGCCTGGCCTCCATTTCAACCATGCGATGATGATGCACCGCCTGCTCCTCCTCGCGCTTCCTCTGTGCCTCGAGTTGCTGCCGCACAATCTCAAGACGCTTGGCTTCCTTGAGACATGCCGAACAAGCAGTTGGCCGCCCGATGCGACATTCCCACGTGATCTCGTGATACCCCTTGGCACACAGGACACTCATCTTATACCTGCACTGCGACGTGTCGTGTAGATTGCTCAACCCAGACGGCCGGTCGGGATGACATCTCAGCGTGCACGCGTGTCCACAAGCGAGGGCGACTCTGCTGTGCAAAAGGTGCGAACAAGGAGACACGACTCACGCGTGAGCGTTGGGCATCATCGCGAATAAAGCGACTACTTGTGAGAGGCCTCGACTCACCATGGTTCCGTGCATCCACCGTCCGGGCAATGATCGTCGAAGTCAGTTGCGCGCTTGAGCAGCATGGCACGGGTGGGGTGTCTTTCGCACCTGACTGGGAACCCTTCAAAGACATGCTGGCCCTTGACGAGCAGGTCAAAGAACTGTTTCCAGAGTGCGCCCCCTTTTCTGGAATGCAAGAACGTGTGCGAGTTGCCAATCAGGATGAGCCCGTTTCGGGCACGCGAAAGGAGGACGTTGAGTCGCTCCGGAGAGTGCATGAACCCTATTGCGTTCGACTTGTTCGACCGCGTCAGGCATGCGATCACAATGTCACTTTCCTCCCCCTGGTAATTGTCTATGGCACGGGGCCGTTTTTTAATTCAGCAATGGTAGGGCATTTCGTAAAAAAAAAAAAGCGCCAACAAACCAGACGCACCTATCGTAGCCAGATGAATCCGGCTCTTCTTGGTTTTGGGCTCAGACGACCCAGACGTGGACAGGCCTGCACGTGCCAGGTCCAAAGAATCCATATCGTTCAGGGTCAGGTCGTTGTCGCGGTTCAGAGCGTCACGGAGGTGATAAAGTTGGCCAAGGTACGGGGTGAGAATGACGATGTCCTCGCTTCTGTACCCCTGTTGAACGAGGAAGCGCACGATCTTGACGACCATCTGCACCTCGTACGCGTTCTGCTTTGATGATTTGGTTCCGCCGTCGGCTCGATCGGCAACCAGTGTGTCTTCCTCTTCGGGGTGGAAATGGTCCACGAAAATGACGTTCGACTGTACACCAAGGATGTCAGGTCTGCCATAGGTCGAGGGAGCGTCGACGAGCTCAGGATAAGTGAGCTCCCGAACAAAGGCTGAGATTTCCGGGCGCATCCGATGCTGGGTCGAAAGAGTCTCATGGGGGTAACCCTTGAGGACGAGACGTTCAAAGAGCGACCGGTTCAGATCGAATCCTTCACCTTTTTCGACAGTCAATCGATAATTGTTCACTTTGGGGCGTAATTGCCTACAATGTGCCCTCAGCCGCAGAGAATAAACGAGTCGGTATGGCCGGTGACGTACTTGTAGTCTCCGATGAGAATCATCTGATTGACTGTGTGCGACAGCGCAGTGAAGACATGACTTTCCAGGATCTCCCCAGCCTCTTCCACCAGAAGAATTTCAGGACCGACCTGTTTGAGTACGTCAGCATGGATAGCTGCTCCTGTAATTGTGCACGCGATGATCCTCTTCTTCCGCAAAGTTGCTACAGTCGGCTGTGCAAACTTTTGCGCAATTGCGTCCTGGAGTTCATTGTAGATCTCGCCACTGCACCGTATCACCCTTGTAGCCTCGGTAACAAGTTCTTCCTGCCACCTGTCCAGTAGCCGCTGGCGGGAAGAGCGGTCCATACCCCAAATCCGAGCCGATGCTTGGACATGGGATTCACCACTCAACACCCCAGCATCTAGGCCTCGCTTCCACCGTGAAAAGAGATAGTTGGTTTTAATAGCACCCCCCCCCAGGACCAACGCATTCCATGCCATCCTCAGTGAGGACTGGCACGTAAAACGCATCAGAAAACTCGGGATGTCTGCGTTCAAGATAGGCCGTCAGATTCCCACCCAGGATGGCTTCAGAGGCTCTTTCAAGCGCATCTTCATATATTGAAGCGGAGTCTTTGAGTTCGTTAATCTCCTTCTGGCCGCGCACGCGCCCGCGTGGTTGACGGTGAAGAGAAAGGTGCTCCGTCGACTTGTTCGCCCGGCCGCCGAGGCGAACTATGGATTCGGAAGGAACGTCGTAGCTGAGAAGATCTTCAAGAAACTGGTCCAACTTATGGCTGGTGTAGCAAACGACGAGGAGAGTTTGAACAGTCACGTCATGTATTGCTTTTGAAAGGAGGGCGCCTATAAACAATTTTCCAGTCCCTGAAGTAATTGTAAGATAATTATTACATGAGTATGGCGATGGGGTTACCTGGCGGGCCTTGGATTAACGATACTCCTTGCTGAAGTCCTGCAACCAGTGACCTCGCCTGAGCATTGTCGAGACGTATACGTTCGGGGAGACCTAACAAGTCGCCTATGTTAACGAAAGGGTTTAAAGTGACCACGTTGGCGAGGTGTGACAGGGCATGGTCACTTCGTGAGGCCCTAATTTGAACTCCTGAATCCCAAAGTATAATGTCGTCCAAGAGAGAGGAAGGGTGATTCTTCAGTGCAGTGAGTACAGGTTCGAAAGCAAAGACAGCAGTAGCGATTTGAATGAGCTGTACCGTCCGTCCCCCACAAAGAGAGGCAAGGGTCTTTCTAATATTGACAGTGCTATCTAGCTGTAAAACTATCACCGGTGGGTTGAAGGCCAGAAGTTCCTCCACGCGGCTCACTGTCCCGAAACTGATGATTTCCCGGCCGGAGACGAGGCAAACAAGAGACTGATTCCTAAGAACCTTCGATCCGTGAGGATCCTTCGCGAGAAATTTGATCCGAGCTTCCTCTTCCTTCATGCCTCTCAGCTGGAAGGAATCGCTATCGCAGAGCAGCATGATGCCCCAGCGAGTCTTCCGATGATGGGAACCAGTATAGATCCCGACCATGGATACGTCGACACGAAGGCCATGACATTTTCCATTCTCCTGCAACGCAGCCTGGACTTCCTCACGTATGTCAAAGATCATGTCTTCGCGGAGCATACGAAAGGTATTATTCAAGTAGTCCCTGACTGGTGCCACAGATGTGTTGAGTTCATCATGGAACGCAGTACGGAGAAACGCGAGCTTTTGACACAGTATCTCGTCGGCAGTGGGGAGAATGGCGATGTCATTACAGTCCGCAAAGTCGTTGTCATGCCTTCCGCCAGGTCCGTTTCGGACATCGTATACAGCCAGAGGACTGGTACTGGAGAGAATATGCTTGATGAAGCGACCAGCCTCTCGAATTTCTTGGTTAGATGACGTGGTGAGGATGTTTTGAATAGACAGTTGGGTTGTGGTGCTGTGATAGGGACTGGTGTCCTGGTCTTGTAAAGTCAAGAGCCGAGAGAGCACTATAGCGAAGACCAATTGAGCATCTTCGGTCAATGCGTCCTGTTCGAACGCATGAACAAAGGCGTCCCAGAAGATGGGGGGTTCTACGATATGGAACAACAGGTTGTCCAAGGTGTCGCCACCCACATCAGAGGCTTCCAAGAGGTACTGTAGGGTAGTGGAACCCATTCCGTTCATGAAATCGACTGATAGATCGCAGCGCATCGCGAACTGGACTGACGAAAAACCGTGGGGACTCTCGGCGACTGCGTCCAGGCATTCGGCGGGGTCGCCTTGGGCGCAAAGCCCCTCCAGGAACAGAACAGCCCCACGGGGATCGAGCCTGACCGATCCAGAGAGGACATCTCGGAAGTGTTTCTCAAGTCTAGGAGCACGATTAGAGGGGAGAAAAATATTGTTCATGTGGG
>JBBPLU010000322.1:0-25238 GCA_038089935.1 Boletellus emodensis | reverse complement strand
AAAATGCCAATCAATATTCCGCAGGAGGCGGCTTCGGCGATGTCTACCGATGTCAATACTGTGGTGTCTCGAACTTGGAGGTTTGTTCCTAGCTTATAGCTTAAATTACATCCAATTTACCCCGTTCCAGGTCGCAGTAAAGGGATTTCGATTCAAGCTCGGATTAGACGGGGATGTATGCAGTGGATCTCACAAGGTAAGTCAACTGAACTGGTTCATGAAATTGACATACACGATTCACTGACGTAGATGCTCCGTTGGGAGCTCGGAATTTGGAGGAGACTCGATCACCCAAACGTGGTTCCATTTCTCGGCATTGCAATGGCTTTGGAGTGTGTCATTGTGGATGCCCAATGGGTCTCTTCACTCTTTCATGGAAATGTATGATCACAGTCTTGATGTTGGACACTGGCAAGTTTGATGATATGTCACTTGCTTCCATGCTCATTAACTTGTGTGATAGCTGCTAAATATTGCTGATGGATTACACTACTGTGGGTCCAACCATTCACTATTTCTGATGGATGACAATAAAAACTGATCACAGTGCATTCACTTCAGGTCATTCATGGTGACCTGTAATGAGAGTGGGAGGTGATTGGTGTGTGGTTATAGCACCACAGTCCACTTCTCACTTAGGGTGCAGCAATGAAGGGATATTTCACAGTGTGAGACTCACTGTGATAGCAGAGGTTTATCTTGGTAGAGTATCAGTACCTTGTTACAGTACTGTGGTTGTGATAAGATAGGGTTTTGTGTGGGGTGGTGACCTCAGTGAGGTCAGGAAGGAAATGAAACCTGGAATGAATTCCGTTACAGCATTGAGTAATGAGAGTGGGAGATGATTGGTGTGCGGTTACAGCACCACAGTCCACTTCTCACTTATGGCGTAGCAACGAAGGGATAATTCACAGTGTGAGACTCACTGTGTTAGCAGAGTTTTGTCTTGGTAGTGATAGGATAGGGTTTCGTGTGGGGTGATGACCTCAGTGAGGTAAGAAAGGATATGAAACCCGGAATGAATTCCGTTACTTTTTTGAGTACGTTACATGCTGTTTATATACTATAGATAAAGCGGAGATAGAACTCTAAACATGAGTCTGGTTGACTCATCAACTCATAATGACTCGTATCCAGCCATGTGATCATGTTGGGAGTCACTCTGACTTGGTATGACTCGGAATGACTCGGTTCCGAGTCAGTATGAGTCAATAGGAGTCATTATTGTAGAATGTTTCATATGTCATCATGCACTGCCTCATGACTCATGCTGAGTTATGGTGAGTCATGGTGACTCAGTCCCTGACAACCAGTGAAACCTTTCTCCCGGTTTCTTGAGACTTAGTGCAATTCCTAATGATTAGTGCGCTTCATTAGTACAATTAGCCCCTGAAGCGATGTTTTCCTATGCTTCCGAGTGTTCTGAGCTTCCCGAGTTTCTGGTTCCCAATTCCAAGCTTCCCGACCACTTCCGATCACTTCCGAGTGACTTTTTACTTGGTAACATCGGAACTTTGGAAACTCATTTCGGAACTTCGGGAATGTGTCCAGAACCTCCGGAACTCATTGGAACTTATGTTATCAATCCTTATGTAGGATTTCAACAACCTGAATTGTGTAAGTGAGAGTAAAATCCTCAGGATGCATTTGATTTGACCAAATGACAGAATAATGTCCTGCTTGACAAAAATTGTAATGCCTGCCTGGCCTATTTCAGATATTCTTCTCTGATAGGGGATATTCCAGAGGCTTTGATCTACCTGCAAAGGTCCACTACACGTCCAGGAGTATTACCCTGGATCACACCTAAGCAGATTGATTCAGACAATATGTCTGAGAGGACACCAAAGAGTGATGTATACTCATTATGGATGTGTTGTTCAAGTACATTGGACATTAAAGACGACACCACTCTGATCGTATTGCAGGTGTTGTCCAGTAAACAGCCATGGTCTGAATTGCAATCTGACAGAGCTGTCGTCCAATGCCTGTTGACAGGCCAGAAGCCACGTCGGCCAGAGTGCGAGATGTTGAAGGATTCGCACTGGAGTTTGATTGAACAGTGCTGGTCTCAGGCACAGGAGCGGCCCGCTGTGGAGATGATGGTCTCCACTGTCCACCAATTCTTGGACCATTTCCCAGTGTTGCGACCCCTGAAAGACTTGGTGATGCTGTGGTCGAGTCGGGCCGATTCTCTGGTGAATGAATCATTGTCCCTTCCAGCAGAAGAGAAGGGCAAGGTTGAACCTGGTAATGGTGAGGACAAGCGGCCGAGACCGCGGCGGCCGGCGTCTCCGCCCTCAGACAGTTCGAACCCACGAGAGGGAGGACAAGGCGGCGGTGGGGCTGTCGTTGCAGAAGAAAAGAGCAAGGTTGAACCTGGCAATATCTGGGAGGGCAAGCGGCCGAGAACGGGCCGGCGGCCGGCGTCTCCGCCCTCAGACGGTTCGAACTCATGAGAAGGAGGACAAGGCAGAGGTAGGGCTGTCACTGTAGAAGAGAAAAGCAAGGTTGAGCCTGGTAATACTGAGGACAAGCGACTGAGACCGAGCCAGGCGTCTTCGTCAGGACAGCGCTATTTGAAGCGTTGAAAGAGGCAGAGGGTCCGTGGCCGCATCATGGATACTGTAAAAGGTGTTCATTTCGTCCTGCTGAAATTTCAAAGCCACTACTTACCGTGCTGTGCACCCGGGTTATTAGGAACTCAGGCATATTTATGTTGGAATGTACCAAGTTCTGGATTGATTGGGTGGGTGACTTACAACCGTACAT
Organism: Boletellus emodensis; assembly: GCA_038089935.1. Taxonomy (NCBI): domain Eukaryota; kingdom Fungi; phylum Basidiomycota; class Agaricomycetes; order Boletales; family Boletaceae; genus Boletellus; species Boletellus emodensis. The sequence continues at coordinate 22,466 of JBBPLU010000322.1, read as the reverse complement.
GCCCTGACTTCTGGAAATGTTGTGGTTCTATATGCCTTTGAAAGTTATCACAAGTGTGGAATACCTACCTCTCGCACTGATATGAAAACGTAACCTAACCAACGAGAGCTTGCGGCATCATCATGAGTGATGTCATGGCTATGAGTCGATGTAATTCTAGTTGCGCCGGTGTCATCTTCCCTCTCACTGTATTCACCGTATCTCCGGTGTGGTCCAATCACACTGATCCAACACCACTTCCTGTGTGGTGTGTTTGGGAGCATGGCGTTGGCTTGCTGCACGAACAGCCGCCCACCATTTAGCCAGTACTGGCTGTTCTTGGATAGGCTACGATGAGGACCGTTTTCAAACCGAGAAACGGGGCTCTGCGGGTCCCGAGACCTCCATGACGAAGCTTCTGATGATCGTCTGGTTTTCATCGTCATAGATGCACTTATGACGTCCGACTTGAAAGCCATCCGTGGGGGAGAACAGAGTGGTGAAGATGCTGTTCCATGGCCCATTCCATGCACTCTCATCGGAGGGCATGTGATTCGTGTAGTGTTGTAAGACTCCCTGAGTAAGGGCCCATCTGGCAGGGGGCACTATCAGAGACGACAATCCGGGTTTGTGCGGTTTCATAATAGGCTCACTGCTTGTAAAAGGTGCCACAGGTGGGGCGAACAGAGTGGACGACTATAATCAACGGCTTTCTCCTATTCTGCAGTTACACGTGACTCCTACCTACCTTCACCCCTATCTTCATGGTATTTCTCGAGCCTCCGTGGTGAGTGTCCGTACGTGGTGAACCCAGGATCGCAGGTCACAGTCCTGTTGCCTGGCAGGGACTTGCCTCGTATATGGCTGGTTGACTCGTCGTCGATTCCTTTGCAACCCATGTTGTACAGTCGTGTAACCTTCGGAGCTGTACAATTTGCTGGCGGTGGACACGTGTACGGCCCAAGCACCGGTTCAGTCTGCCGGACAGAAGGTGGTGAACGGGCGAGGGTGGGTTAAAGTGTCCCGGCGCGAACAAGGGCGGGTGGCAGAAATAGGCGACACCAACTCATGCCACCCCACCGATCCTTTGCTGAGTCCGGTGGTGCTTTCTGGCAAACAGCGGTCACGTTCCGGACTCCCGGACTCTGAAAATTCGCCGACGACAGCGTTCCACCTTGCACAAAGCTTGAACGAAGAAGGATCGGAAAGCAGTCGTTTGGTGCGTCTATCTGGATCCTTCATCCAGGAACAAGCCTTCCGAAGCAAAGATGGCTGGCTCAGGGTACCAATATAGTTCACGGTTGAGTATTGAAGGGTTACTCCTAAATTGCTGCTGCTCGTAAAACTTACCAATCTTAGTAATGACGAGCCATGGCAATATATTACCGCTTTGGCTTGCCGAAAGGAGGTGAATAGGGGAGGGTCAATGCTAGGTTTGACCACATACCAGACACGTTGTACCGCATGTGCACCCCTGCACCCTCGCTCGCCTTCCTGCTCCTTGCTGTAGTTGTAACTCCACGAAGCGCGCACGCCCAGTTTTCGACGCCGAGCGAGTCCACCAGCGACTCCGACGACGGGTCCACCTATGAATATCTCGGAATTGCCATGGGTCCGTACCACTTATTCTTCTGCGTCCCAGAGCCTCTGTTCTTATTTCAAACGCCATCGTTCCACGCAGCCGCGATGCTGGGTCTCGGGATATTGACGTGCTGCTGCAGCATGTGCTGTACCGCCTCACGAAAAGGTCATCCAGTAGACGTCGAAGAACGACCGGACACGCCGTCTCCCCCGCCTGGTATAGACGAGGCGCAAGTGCAAGCACCGATGGACGCGCCGCTAGAACCGATTCAGAAAATACAAGTCGTCGGCGTCGAGAACGAGTGGGAACCGAGTCCCCTTCCGCCGCCGCCACCGCCGTATTATCCGGTGAGTGTCTTGCTCTTGTGACAGAGGACAGACGGTGATGATGGTATTTTCGGTGATGGGTCTGGTTTCGGAAGCCAACCCAACTTCCAGCTCGTCCAGCGCGCGCACTCCATAGAGCAGCGACAATGCCAGATGGAGCTATTCGAATGACGACGAGATCACAGTGAAAGTCTTGGGGAAAGCAATAGAACGAACAGAGCACATTGGTTGGTTGAGCGTGTTAGGGTATCTAAGTGCTGTGAACGGAAATTAGAAAGATCTGCAAAGCGCGAGGAAAGACCGTAAACACACCAGACATGCCGCGCAACTTGGGGCGGGGTATGCAAAGCAGGATCACGCCTGCCATTGGTTCTGTAACAAAAATCATGACTGGTTCCAGAGACCGAATGCGACTATGTTGTAACCGGTGACGGATTGGCCCACTGACGGGCGCGGCAGAGACCACAAGGTCGCTGGGGCGTGGATCGCATGATGCCAGTCGATAAGCGGCCGTGCCTTATGCTCGTTCCCATAACGCCGTTGGGAACCACGACCGCGGTCTCATACAGCTTATTATAAACTGGTACTCACTTTGGGTCTACGGCGTGGTCACTTATTGTTTTCGACAATGACAATCGTCTGAAGCGCGTCAAGTTGGCAATTGGAGCGCGAAGGACTCGTGCGGTGTGTGAGCTGCACTGCTGAGTGGCAGGTTCAGACTCCGAACGTGTACTTATAGCTGCGACATACGCTGGTTGCAGGGCCGTGAGACGGCCCGCAGCCTGCCCGCTTTCAAGTACATCCATCCACACGTTTGAGCGTCGAAGAGTCTCGTTCATGTCGGCCAGGAATCCTTTTTGTACTCCTGCACTTTTGATTGATTCTGATGTAACAGCATCACCATCCTTTCCACTGGAGCCTCCCTCGTGCCAACGCTACATCTTCAATGGCAAGCTCGTCAGGGCGCGCACCCCCTGCGGACACCGCAGAGAACGGCGACGACGACGATCTTCCTCCCCCTTACACACCCTCACCGAATGTGAGACTCGGAGAGGAGACGATCGGCTTGGGACCCCAACGGCCCTTTCAACAGCCACACCCCCACCCACCTCCCCACCACCAATCCCACCCGTATTCGCACCCGCAGCCGGCACATCAGTTACAGCCAGCTCCTACCGGTCTAGCCCCTTGGCAAACCCAACAGCAGTACTACCAGCGCCCGAATGCGGGGGGAGGTCTCATTGGTTCGCTTATCGATGCATTCCGGGACATCACGGATGTTGTTACGGGCCCACCTGAGGACGAGCGGTGGGTGGTATTGCATGGTGCTAACGCGGGGGCATATGCTGCCCCTGGCCCGCGCCCCGGCGCAGGTCCCGTGTACGCACCGCCTCCAGGTTCATCGGGCCAGGCGAACCAGCCACCGCTTCCGCCTCGTCGCCCGGCATCGACGCCCCCTGGGGCTCCGCCCACAGTACCGGATGACGGAACTCCGACACGGACGCCCGTACCTGGTCATCCGTTGTTGCGAGATGGCCACCTCCTCGTCTACCCCAGGAACTATGTGTGTGATAAATGCGAGTTTTCCGCTCTCTTTTGATGAGCGCTGTATTCACGCGCGCATAGGCTACAACACGGGCTACAAGAACTATGACCCGTCCCATCCGTGTCGCAAATGCTGGGAGAAATACTCAAAGTCATATACGGGCGCGATCACGTACACGACTTGGTCTTCTTCGAGGAATGATTCCCGGATGCAGCGCCCGCTTCCGAAATTTGTGCCGCCCCATTTGAGTGGACAAAGTCCCGGGCTGACCTCGGGATCGGTGTATGCGTCACCGTCTCAGCATCTGCAGCATAATCGGTCCGTGTCGCAGCCACACACACAAGGCTCGAGGCCAGCGTACTACGTCGTGAGCCCGCTGAGTCGGTACGACACAACACCGCCCGTACCACATGCGATTGCGGTCTCACCGGGGGATCCGAGGTTGGGCGGTCGACTGTGCCACCGATGTGGTGGTGCGGGTGTGCAGACAGTGTTTCTGTTCGACGAGATGCCGTGCGATTACTGCGGAGGGGCTGGTCGGGTTTGGACGTAGGATCGATTGTCTGACGATTGGTTACCTGTACACTTTCTGGTTGATAGAACGGTGCGTGCTGACGTCTGTTGCTTGCTATGTTGTATTCTACGTTTGCTCTCGATGGTGTGCTTATCTAGGCGATAACTGGCAGAGATCGTCATCGTCTCCTATAGTAGCACTACGCCAACTCCTCTGTCGCCTCCAATGTCGTCCTCGATTGATCCCCTTCAGATTGAAAGGCTGATTGAAACAGCCATCGAAGGTCCTTGCCTCCGTTGACGCCTGCGCCCGTTTACCCGCTTTCGCTTACCCGTTCCATGTTAGCCAAAGCGCACGCCTACGCGCCATACTCCAACTTTCACGTCGGCGCGGCTCTGTTATGCGAAGATGGAACCGTGTTCAAGGGCTGCAACGTCGAGAACGCGAGCTATGGTGCGTAGTATGTCTGGATCCCGTCCTAATCTTTGATGCAATCGGACACCCCTTTGCGCGCCATCTTGCGTCCGTCCAGGTGGGGCGATATGCGCCGAGCGCACAGCAATCGTGAAAGCAATCGTAAGCCCTCTCCCCGGTCCCCCATCTCCCTCCTCCTTGCTCACCCATGCGTGCCACAGAGCGAAGGCAGGAAGGATTTCGTCGCGATCGCCGTCACGACGTACGTTGCATATCGCCCGCCCTTCCTGCTGACAGCGGGATACTCATCTCCCCGTCCGTGCATCCCATCGCCACCACTAGTGACAACAAGGAACCCGTCTCGCCGTGTGGCATCTGCCGCCAGATCCTTCGCGAGTTCCTCCCACTCAAGGCGCCCGTCCTGCTCGTTCCCGGCAATTACAGTCAGCGGGCGCCAGCGGTACGCGAGTCCGGAGCTGGGGGCGAGGAAAATGCACCGTCGGCGCCGACGGAGCGCGGCGTGATCTTCGAGACCGTCGAGGGCCTGCTTCCCCGTAGTTTTGGGCCGGAGGACCTGGGCAAGGCTTAGAGCTTCGTTGAAGGCCCGTCTGCATTCAAAGTCTGCCACCGAGGGCGTGTTGTCCGCGCGTGAAGTCTTTGAACGCATGCGGGAAACATCTGAGAGGAGTGAAGCTAAGATCTTTTGCGTGGTATATGTACGTATATGTGTGTGTGTACAGTTATGTGACTGTGTCGGACCGTATCTCAAGATCTCAGGCTCCGCTTTTATCGTACTTCACAACACAAAAGGCTCTTCCTCGTCCCACACACCCTTTATCTGAAAATCACTGTAACATAGCTATACATGACACGCCATTATTGTCGAGAGTCTCGATATTCAAGCACTTCCTTCATTGCGGGCTAATCAAGAGTGATCGCATGAAGACGGCACGGGCCTGTCGTGAAGCTTTTCCCCCACCTCTTGGCATTTCAACTTAGATGTCACGGCTGGATCAGTAGATGGCTCATTCGCGTTTCCTCCGACTCTGACTTCACATAAAATTTCTGTCAAGTCGAAGCGGCTCAGGAGTTTGCCGATAGGATGAGTCGGGTGAGGCAAGGCAGCGTTGAAGAAAGGCCTATGATCGCAAACCTTCACCATCTCGCAATTTTCGGGTCGGCGACCGAGTATGGTTGGAAGCTACTCATATTACCTCGGACAGTCCAACAAAGAAACTCGACGACACGTTATGGTCCGTTCGACATCCTCAGCAAACACGGCGAGAGCACGTTCAAGCTATGCCTTCCTCCTACCTGGAAGTCGATCTACCCTGTTTTCAATGAATGCGTTCTCTCCGTACCTCCCACCTTCTTTTCCTTCACAAGAAAAACCGCCTCCGCCTCCACAGGCTGACTTAGTTGCGGGCGTCGAAGAACAGGAGATTGAAGAAATCCTCGACTCACGCCTCCGACGCAACAACCTCGAGTATCTCGTTCATTGGAAGGGGTTTCCCCGGGAGGAGCGAGAATGGAAACGGGCGTCCGAACTCACGCATGCGCAGGGGACGATCGCTGACTTCCACCGTGCTCATCCCGCAAAGCCTCGTTCCGCGCCTGTCATGCGCTTTCGTTTCTGCCCAATCGAAAACTTCACGCGACCCACTCACGTTCCTGAATCCTGACTGGCTGTCTAACTGGGAACTCGGCACCTTCAAACGAGATGAACGTCGACGTTGCTCGGAGTCCATGGAGGTATGGTTCGATGCTCTTGAGGAGCAACTGTGCGATTGCGAGACGCGGGAGGGGGGTAATGTTATGAGTTATCAGATACTTGTACAGAACTTTTTCGCTGCTGTCACCTGGGTGACCTCATGACTAGGCTGCCGATCTTTTCAGGCCGTGTAAGCCGCCATCACATCTTCCGTCTCGTGGATGCTCCTCCGATCAACCACAAGCTCAAGATCACCACCCTCGCTGCGGGCGTCGCCACTACCCCCAAAGTCCATGAAAAAGCTGGACTTGTATGAATTTGGTGAACGTCTTCACCTTTGCATTGTTGCCACTCTTCCTGACGTTGGTCATACTTGTGCGGAGGACGCCCTCAGCATCCTCCGCGCGCCTAATCCAGTCCAGGGAGACACGAAAGCGGTCAAGCCCGAGGAGCTTGTGCCTACCCTTTCCCTGTTTATCAAGGCAGAGCCTCGGGAAATCAAGGTCAAGGCTGAACCAAACGAGGACAGACCGAGTCTCTGTACGTCGTTTCTGTCGCTCTCTCACGAGCGTTGTTCCTTTTGCTGACGACGACGGGCGTTTCCAGCCGCCAGAAGTGCCGCCAGAAGTCTGGGCTATCAACCTGCGCCGGAACTTGCCACATACATCGCTGTGCATCTTCAGGGCGTGGCCGTTGCAAGGCCGTCATCGTCTTCGGGAAGTGGTATCCGACCGACCGCCAGCACACGGAGTATGTCTTTCTGTATTGTAAATCACGTCCGGGTAACTGTGAGACCCGTCGTCAGTTGCCGTAAAAAGGGAGTACGAAGAGGACGCAGCCGCATCTTTAGGTGTGTTACAGTGGCAGCAGAGCACGTCCGCCCTGATCTGGCTGAGCGACGTTCGATGCAGGAAAAAGCAAGCGTGTCAAGGTCAAGATGGAGGGTGTACAAACAGGGCGGGTTGCGTCCCCTCGATCCCATCTCGAACGCGTACATATTGTCTCATGAATGCACCAACAGGCAGGCTACGGCTGCAGGAGATACATGACTGCCAAGTCATCGTTGCATTGTCGTGGTTTTGTACCCGTGTGGCAGATATTGTATTTTGTAACCCGTCTTTTGGGCTGGGGTGTCTGTACTGCGGTATACGTCCTCGGAGATGGGACCGTTGGAAGCCGTGCATACGTATTTCACTCCATGAAGCGAGCAGCGCGCTCACGCTGATGCATTATCAGCACCATAAAAAAACAACCATAAGAAGGGAGAGGGAAAACGTGCTCGACGATACGAGTTTCGGTCGGTCGCCAACCTCGTACGCCGCATCCTTCACGTCTCCCTAGCCATCACGTCGTTACCGTATGATCCTTTCCAACAAGCTCCGTTATCCCCCGACCAGAGTGTGCTCAATGCTCGAGCCTGCAGGAACGCAATGGGATCAGCCTTCCTGCAGTACCGACACGGAGTAAGTCCTTGAGACTGTGTTAACGATGAGGAGAACAGGAAGATGAAAGCTCAGAACGACCCGACGATGTGATCGGAGAGGATGCCATCTGTGGCGGTAACAGCTCGTATGTATTGTAACCTCCCCAAACGAAGGGTCGGAACAAACGCCATCACCTCCTCTTGCGCGTGTGGTGCATAGATGCACGAAGGGAATCAACGCGACAACAGGAGGCCGCTGCACGAAGCCCGCGGGACGCCAAAGTTGGTTATGGAACGGTAAAAACAAGTGACAGCACTGACAGGCCCATCAACATCCCAAATCTTGGTGTCCATACTGAGATCAGGCTTCCTCCTATGTGGATTGATCGCAAAGACGCACACTCATGTCCTTGCGAGTCCCAACAGCAGCCCTGTAAATGCCCAAATGTCCTGGATGGCGGCAGATGCACGACGACGACGAAAATTATACACGTACCAGGGCACGTCTTCCTCCGGATTTTGTGGCGGCCAGTCGGCGACAGGAACCGACACCAGTGCCAGTGTTCTTTCTGTCCTTTTCATCCCCTGTGACCCAGTGACTTCTGCCTTTAGCTCCCTCCCTTATCCCTCCCGTATATGCCGAGTTTAAATGATTTGAACGGCCTGTCCGTCTTGGGGCCCGATAAGAGGGGCATTCCCGTCATGCGTGAACGTAGGGCGGCTAATTAGCTGGTGAGCGACAATAAAGCGTGTTGCTACCGGCGACACAAGCAGGGGCCATAGATCAAGAATTTGGAAATAAGAACCAGAAGTAGGGGGATTGCGACCATGTCCATCTTCAATATCACTGAAGGATTTTTCACCATAGATCGTGGTTGGGCCGTGGAGATGTCCATGCTGCGTCCATGAGCAAGTTCATGATTGTAGTTCTGTTGGATGCGAGTCACGTGCGTCTTGCGCGGTAGGTGATTGAGGCGGAGTTGCGAGTCGATCATGATCCGAGTGCCTGCAAGTCCGCCCGCTGTCTGTCATCGATCCTGCTACCTTGGGACTAGGCAAGTGTTGGCTAATGCTGGTGCCAATATATCGGTGCGCATCCTCACCCCCGACTACCTTCTCTGCGATGTTTCGATCATCTTTTCAGTGGAGCAGTGATCTTGAACGTAGGACAGAAGGGAAGCAGGTACCACCAAATCTTCCAAATCCCCTTCGACAAGGACTGTGTGAGTATCTACATGTCGACTTCTTGCGATCGTCTCGCCGTTGCACTCACTATCCTGGTAGGGTAGGAATGTTTGACATTCTGGGTCGCTTGCCTTGCGTTGTGCGTACTTTGTTCTGATCCTCCGTCGACTCGTTCCGACACCGTTTGCAGGCCTCTAGGTCGGTTCCTGGAATTACCACCACCACCACCACCACCACCAAACGGTATAGACACGTCTGCGTTTACCGAGCCATCGCTGTCCGAGGTCGCAGCTCGGAGGTGCATTTCATTGATCCATGGGCTCGAGTGGAGTGCTTGGAGGTTTAGAAGGTTCTGGGGTTGTACAGGTGCGCCGACAGTGCTCTTTGTGCGCCGCCATGTTGAGTTGCTCGTATCTTGTAGCGCTGTCGCCTCCGCCTCCATCGGCGTTCTGGGTCTCATTGACCTACTCAAATATCACATCCTCTGTGCCCGTGGGTACAGAATGTTTCTCGACGGCCGGGTGACACCAGGCCCGTCTCGAGATTTTATAGAGAGAGGGCCTGTCGTATGACGACTGTCATGCGAGAACGGATGAAGGCGATGAACAAAGGTCGAATGCACAACATTCTGGATGACGACACCGGGTCTCGGTCAGAGGAGTGGGGAGGAACAGAGTCTGGAACGTGCCTTCGCTCATTTCATGACTTGTGATGATTTTTTCTCGTCGTGGACTCTCCATCTGCGTAGGAAGGGGGTCGGAATTTCCGGGCCTGTGGCAAAACGTTATCGTGGTGGCGTGACAGGCTGTTCAGGAGGCTGATCTCGCCGGCGACCCGAAAGGAAGCTACCGGACGCGTCACGTCCACCCTCAGTTATCTCAGCCCACCCGTGGTCCGTGGACAACAGCTGACACCATGGAGCCGCAACGGCACAACCTACGAGACTACTCAAGACAGCACTACATACTTGACATCCACCTGCTGCGATCACATCAACCCGCCCAACGGTATGACCCCCTTCCATCCAGTCTTGAATTTAGATGACGAACCACCCAGCGCGACCCCCGGATCCACAAAAGATCCCGCAAAACCAAGGTCTAAGACTTAACCCAGCGCCGATTTTCCCTGACCCCCTTTTCCCCCGTATGTGCACCCACCCCACACACCCATGCCCATCATACGTACCTATCGCCCGTAGGACCTTCTTTGTTGGTAAGACCCGAGAAAGACACATTCAAAACTAGACACATACTTAGACCCACGCATGTAAATGTCTGGCAAAGGGGCGTGACGCGTGATGCCCACAGGACAGGAACACAAAAAAACAATCAAACACTGGCGAAATTACATTAGAAAAGCTAGCACATAACATGTGATAATGACAGCCAAAATTCAGAGACCCATGTGGATAAACGGAAGCCAATCTCCAAACGCCACCTCTGGCTTGCGCTCGCGAAGTCGCTCAACAGCGAAATGCAATGCTCGCGCAGCATCTCGATAATCAGGCCTCGATCCGTTCTGGAACAACTGCTCATAAACGTCCTTGGCAACAGCGGGTGCAAGGCTGTCGCTAATCGACCACATCGTGCCAACCACCCCTCCGTACCCTGCAAATAGCATCCCTGCCGCAATATGGATCGCTTCGTCGGAGAGATCCTCATCCCCTTTCGCCGTCTGGCATGCGGACAGGAATGCGAGCCCACCACGCGGGCGTGACAACGCGACGATGTCGGATATCCTCAAACGGCGTTCGTCGGCAAGACAAAGCCCGCTATTCGTTGGATTGGTACTATCTTGCACTCCGTGGCAGGCAAAATGGACCCAGTCTGTCTCTTTCATCAGCTCAAGTACTTTCTCGACCGTTCCTGTAGAAGGCTCCACGAGGGTGGCTTGAGTTGACGAGGCATTTTTGACGACTGTCCTGATATGTTCCAGCTCGTCATGCACACCCTTGAGCTTGATTTGGCCATCAGAGGGTGGCTGACGGACGGCAAGGAGATGGAGCCCCTTGCGATGTATAGATTCGGATTTGAGTGAAGATGTAAGGATGCTGAGTGTAGGGACGTATGATGAGATGACGAAATCGGACACTTTGTTCCCCGGTGCAGAGGACCGAGGATCATACAAGCCAGCTGCATGGATGGGAAGAAATGACATCGGTCCAGTTGGGCACCAAAAAACGCGTGATAGGTCCCCAGGAGTCTGCTCGGACACGTGGATGAGCGAGTGAATTGCGAGCCAAGGGTATCACATACCGAGAGAGCCAGGGCATCCAGGACCGGCTTGACGACACATTTCCACAGATGTGCCAGGATGACATCCCACATACTGCGACCCCCTCGTTCAGCAACATGGTAATACCTGTCGTCGGGAGATACACCACGAGTCTGGCGAATACCATTCTTCAGGACAGTCTGAAACTGTTTCGATTGCTCAGGCCTGAAGTCGGGAAGTGGAACGTGAATCACATGATCGACATCGGCGAGAACAATCAGTGCATCGTAGCGAGTTTCTACCGCGTTGAGAATGACCACCGGACCAGAGTGGGCTGAAGCACGGAGCTGAGAAAACTGCTTGTGTAGGAGAAATCGTTCGAATCCGGGCAATGTTCGGATCTCTCGTAGTACCTTGTCTCGCTCTATGGCAAGCATGCGGTATTTGTCAGCCTGTTGTTGGAGAGACTCCGTTCTATGATGGTCTTCATCATAGGCCGGATTTTTCCGTGAGTGAATTGGTTTATCTTGAATGGCACCTGCCCGTTCCAAAGCAATGGACAATTCACGGAGTCTATGAGCGCGATCAGGGTGGGCATACGACAGCTCGTCATACGAGCTGCGAAGCTGGAATAAATCCCCCCAGACTATTGAACGACCTTGTTCAAGCCACTCGACAGCGGTTTCTGAGCACCCTGAGGCCAAGGCCACTGCTGCCGCCTCGCGCACTAAGTCAGAACCTTGAGCGAGTGCACGATAACGATCTGCAAGCGAGAGACCGATCCAAGCGAGCTGAGGAAGCAGATCAATGGCAACAGAATATGCTGAGAGTAGAGAAGAGTGGTGGAGTAGATGGGCACAATAGATCCATTGGCGTGACGCACGAAATCGAGCGGTAATTGGACCTGTAGGGGCACGTGATGAATTCGAGTAAAGTACAATCGCTTGCTCGATGTCATCTGGCTCTCTAAGATGCTCGAAACGAATGAGGAGGGAGTTGCCGAGACTGCTCAGACGAACGGGCTTCTGAGGGTGATTATCAGGCGTAAGCCTGACAGCATCCCGATACCGAGAAATTGCTTCCTGTAGGTCGTCTTGCTGTCCGAGGTGCTCGAAACGAGCGAGGAAGGAGCTGCCGAGATTGATCAGATAGCCGGGCTTTTCAAGATGATTTTCAGGGGTCAGCCTGACAGCATCCCGACACCGAGAAATTGCTTCCTGTAGGTCATCTTGCTGTCCGAGGTGCTCGAAACGATTGCGGAAGGAGTTGCCCAGATTGCTCAGACAACCGGGCTTGTCGGGGTGACCATCAGGGGTCAGCCTGACAGCATCCCGATACCGAGAAATTGCTTCCTGTAGGTCCTCTTGCTGTCCGAGGTGTACAAAACGAATATACAAGGAACTACCCAGATTGTTCAGACGATCAGGCCTGTCAGGGTGATTTTCAGGGGTCAGCCTGACAGCATCCCGATAGCGAGAAATTGATTCCTGTAGGTCATCTTGCTGTCCGAGGTGCTCGAAACGAGTGCGGAAGGAGTCGCCCAGATTGGTCAGACGACCGGGCATGTCAGGGTGATTTTCAGGAGTAAGCCTGACAGCATCCCGAAGCCGAGAAATCACTTCCTGTAGGTCATCTTGCTGTCCGAGGTGCTCGAAACGAGTACGAAAGGAGTGGCTCAGATTGCTCAAATGACTGGGCTTATCAGGGTGATTTTCAGGGGTCAGCCTGACAGCATCCCCATACCAAGAAATTGCTTCTTGTAGGTCCTCTTGTTGTCCGAGGTGTACAAAACGAACGTACAAGGAGCTACCGAGATTGCTCAGATGGTCGGGCTTGTCAGGGTGATTTTCAGGGGTCAGCCTGACAGCATCCCGAAGCCGAGAAATTGCTTCCTGTAGGTCCTCTTGCTGTCTGAGGTGCTGAAAACGAGTACCCAAGCAGCTGCCGAGATTGTTCAGATGGCCGGGCTTGTCGAGGTCATTTTCAGGGGTGAGCCTGACAGCATCTCGAAGCCGAGAAATTGCTTCCTGTAGGTCATCTTGCTGCCCGAGGTGCTTGAAACGAGTACCCAAGGAGCTGCCGAGATTGCTCAGACGACTGGGCATGTCAGGGTGATTTTCAGGGGTCAGCCTGACAGCATCCCGAAGCCGAGAGATTGCTTCCTGTAGGTCCTCTTGCTGTCCGAGGTGCTGGAAACGAGTACCCAAGCAGCTGCCGAGATTGTTCAGATGGCCGGGCTTGTCGAGGTCATTTTCAGGGGTGAGCCTGACAGCATCCCGAAACCGAGAAATTGCCTCCTGTAGGTCATTTTGCTGCCCGAGGCGCTTGAAACGAGTACCCAAAGAGCTGCCTAGATTACTCAGACGACCGGGTTTGTCAGGGTGATTTTCAGGGGTGAGCCTGACAGCATCCCGAAGCCGAGAAATTGCTTCCTGTAGGTCCTCTTGCTGTCTGAGGTGCTCGAAACGAGTGAGGAAGGAGTCGCCCAGATTGCTCAGATGATCAGGCCTGTCAGGGTGATTTTCAGGAGTGAGCCTGACAGCATCCCGAAGTCGAGAAATCGCTTCCTGTAGGTCATCTTGCTGTCCGAGGTGCTCGAAACGAATGAGGAGGGAGTTGCCCAGATTGCTCAGACGACCGGGCATGTCAGGGTGATTTTCAGGGGTGAGCCTGATGACTTCCCGATGCCGAGAAATTGCACTCTCCAGGTCATTCAAATCCCCAAGACGATGAAACCGGAACAATAATGCAGCACCGAGAATCCCCACTCCGGTCGGGTACCAGGAGTCCCAGACTGAGATGGAGTGCATACACGACTCCAAACACGAGATCGCTTCTTGGAGGTCCCCCACATCACCGAACCGTTCATACCGGCACAATAGCTCGTAACCCAGATCCCGTAGATCAATACCTGTTGCACTCAAACTAGATCCTTGTGCTATGGATGATCGACCATCCGTGAGTCCTGCACTAGTCACATGTCTATTGTGCAGCTGTACCATCAGAGATGCTGCACGTCGCTCGTGACTTGCTCCGGAGGAAAGGTTCATCGCCTCATCTAAATATGTCTCGGCCTGCACTGCGTCCCACTGATTGCTCTGCTTTTCAAATTGCGCCAGATGCACCATGGCCAACTGGATTAACGTCGTGGGTCGGTCTGGGTGGCCAACAGGACGAGCAGCAAGTGCATTGCGACACATCACCAGTGGCACGTCGAGGGAAGCAGTAGTGTTGTAAGCCCGACAGTGGATGAATTTTGCCGTCGCCATATTTGACAGGGCAGCTGCATAACAAGGGTGGCCCGCAGGACAAATGTTCAACGCATGCTCGAACTGCCCAATAGCGTCTTCTAGATCCTGTCTCTCTCCGTGCTTTCGGTGGCGTGATAAAGCAACATGGCCGCTGTTTGTCATGGCTACCAGTCGGTCTCGTGGTTCCATGACTGACTGTGAATATATGTTTATTCCTCAATGAGACACTATGTAAATCAATACTTACGCGATGTGGTTCAATGACCATCAAATCACCCCTCTCGCCATTCTGCCTTGTGATGGTCACCAGCAAGGATGAACAAGGTGATATAGCGTCGCCATCCTTGGGGTAGAAGGTGAATGCTATCGTTGTTTCAGAACCCAACCCGCGTATAAACCATATCGTACTCACGATGTTGTCTTGCGCTGCGATCCAACATTTGTTCCACCGTGATCGTCAACTTTCGCAGTTGCTCTCCATCACCTAACGTCGGCTGGAATTCAAATGATGCCTGGACTGCCAAACAAACGCTGGCATGCAAGTCCGATGGTCTGCAAGCCCTGTCAGTTCAATGCCGGTGGAAAATGGAGATTCTCACATCGGAATGGGGCCATTCCATTCAACGGTGTCACTATTCACTGAGACAGGTATGTTGACGGTCCTCCATTCGAGGTCACTGTGATGCAGCGAAACATAGAACCCGGCTGGAACTCGTCGAAGGCCAAGGGCGAGATCTGTCGCCAGGATACCTGCCTCGTTGTTAGCAACCTTTGTAGGAGGATGTAGAAAATCGATTCAGGTACTTGTAATAACCAATGTTTCCTCGTTCTCGACTACTCTTGCTGCAATGCCTAGGGAAGCGGCTCCATCTTCCTGCGAGCTCTCGGGCCCCGGACGTTCTTCGTTTGCATGGACTTGCTCTACACATTCGTGGTTGTGGGCGGGGACTGTGTGCTGCTGTGCCATGTGTATAAGTGTTAGCTCAAGTCGGTACACCAGAAGTAATATATTGGGGCTCACGGTCAGGGAACCTGACATGCTCGAGTCAGGTCGAGTGTCTTGATTTCGGGTACATGAACAGCAGCTCATCACAGCGAAAGTGAGACGTCGTGGTAGCAAAGACTGGACCTGTAGCGCTTTAAGTACACCTGATGGCCTCCACAGGAAGTGGGGCGGCAGTATGGCACGTGTAATTGGGAAACCTCACGATGAGTCATAGCCAGCCCATCAACTCATGCCCAACCGTCATTTCTCCTGCCGCGCGACCACCACGACTGGTGCGGCTGCCGTGAGGCTAGTGGACCCTGTCGAAATAGTCCAAACGGCCCTGCGGGTCATTGTTCGATACGTCCAACAAGTCCGCTTTCGTTCCTATAAAAAAAGGATCGTGCAAAATTCAACGAGAAGAAAATAGTAGGATAACAGGCCGCCGGCCCCCGATATGGACATATCTGTTTACATCCCACGCTCAGCACAGGTGATGGATAGCCGAACAGGGGGCTAACTTATTTCGATGCGATCCTGCTGGCCTGTCCACCGCTATACTAGTACGTTTCGACCTCGGGTTGATCGCCGTCCTAAGGGGGCCCGGCTCGGGAAAAATGCAAACACGTCCGCTTGGAACGAAGAATCGTCATCAAAACGGGAACCAGTCTCTGAGCTACGCAACGAGCTGGTACAAGAAGCAAGCCATACTTCCTTGCCCAAAAGTAATAAAGGCATCGTTTCGAGCGCGGCATGTACTTCTAAAGTGTTCGAGAGAAAGAACGGAGCTCTGGGTTCACAATATTGACAAACACTCGGATGAGACGAGATGAGGGGGGACGAAGTCGAATGTCTGCATTTTTTGCGGAAACGACTTGGTGGGGTGATCTAGTAAATCAGATCTGATGTCGTCTATAATGAGAGTTCTAGAATAAGACCAGAACTAGAGGTGGTTGACGGGCAGTCTGATAGACTGAAAACGCACTGTGGCCGTAACTGGCAAACTCGGACTTTACACCTACATTTCTATGGCACACTAGAATTTCGACAGAGTCCGTCCCGGGATCATTTTTGACCCAACCCAGGTGAGAATTCGCTTTGCTTCCATTTTGTAGGATGCGTCCTCAATTAGACGACTTGACATACCAGGCTCGATGGTGGCTCGGGCGTAGACACACACCACGCTCTGGCAGCGGATCGCAGCGACCACAGCACCCCACTGTCCTGTAGCTTTCGCTCTCGGGCACATTTCACAAAGCGCCATCGCAGTTCAGTTTCTGAACGTGCTCGCCACTGACGTCAACTGTCCATCGGGAACAATTCCTTGGGTCCGATCAGAGAGGAGGAAGCACATTCAAGCTCGAGTATGGACGAAGCCGACTCGAAGCGATCATCGCGAACGTGGAAAGAGCCCACAGTGGGTCTTCGATTCTGGTTCGGGCGTTGTGGCAACCACGTTGGGCTTGACTTCTCATCGGGACGAGGCTCGCCCGGTTGGGTCGATTGACTTCTGTGTCATTTTTGCGTCAGATCGAAATCCGGGCTGAGCAAAGCAAGTAGAGGAGCCCGAGTTTCCGGGATGGCATTTTCTCAGTACCCGCTCTTGTCGTACGTCCGTGACGGGGTGATTGCGGAGAACACAATCGTACGTGAGAACCGCCCAATTTGACAAGCTGATCGTTGACGCAAAACATTGTGATGGTGTCTCCGCGGACTCCTCTGCTTATAATCTTTCTCTGGCCATTCCGTTCGACCCAGACAGCATGTTTCCCTGCTCTGACAACAGGAAGGGCGAGGTCAACGTAGATCCCGGGAGGGACCTCCGGTTTTGGCTCATCTTCGCCTCGATGTGCATCTGCCTCTTTCTCTCTGCACTCGAACTCTCGTCCGTCTCTACAGCGCTCGCGCACGATCTCCAAGGTTCCCACTACGTCTGAGTCGATTCTGTATATGCCATTGCATCGACTGCCTTCCTGCCAATAAGTGGCAGCCTCGCTCAGGCATTTGGCCAGCATCCTGCCATCTTGTTGACCATCAGTCTTTGGACTCGGAAGTGGCATCTGCGGCGGTGCGAGTAGCATGAACATGCTCATCGCTAGTAGGACCACACAGAGCTTGGGTCGTCACTGTCGTTTGTTGTGTTGTAGTGACTGCTCTGCACGAACTCGATACAATATTGATACAAATCATTGAAAGGGATACAGTATATGGCTATGCTGCAAGAGAAAATGAGATGCTATGGGGGAGAATAATGGAATGTTGGGTTCTAGGCTCGAGGTCGTTAGCTACACAAAGAGAGATGAGAGGCGAAGAAAGAGACAAACCATGATGGAAAGAGAAGACTTCAGATGAGTACAAAAAGAAACAATACGGCCTCGCTACTGTCCCCGATGTCGTTGTGTATCCATCTCGCAACCTAGGATGAGATCGGATAGAGATGGGAATTGGGGAACGCCCTCTTGATACACTCGTCGAGGAAGTAGTATGGTGTTGCATATGTAACATCAGTAGGGTCAATCTGACCGGTACCGCCAGTGAGCATTCCGACAATGCGATTGTTGGCATCCCCGATGATGGACCCAGAGTCTCCAGGGGCAGAGAAAGCCCCGTCCTTGTGGCTGTAAGGATAGATTGCAATCTCCATCGACGTTGACTCGATGTCATATTCTTTGTAAACACGGACGAATGATTCGATGCTAGTGGCACGACCAAAGGTAAGACCAGTGGTCATACCATTCTTGAGAACAATGAGGCATTCTTCTCCGCTGGCGTCTGGCATGACCGGTTGGCGCAGCTCACCATCCTTGACAAAGCCTCGGAGTCGCATGAGGCCATCATGCGGATATTCGAATGTGGCACGGCTCTCAAGGCGAGGGTACATTTTCCTCATGTATTCGCCTGGTGTATATTTTGTTCCTAGATGTAATGGTCAGATTAGACGACCCGAGTGAGATAAGTGGAGCATACCCAGATCGATAACATTGCCCTGGAAAGCATCCCAGTGAAACTTTCCGCGGTCGAGCTCAACAATGGCCCAGTCTTCGGTGAAGCATTTGTCACCTTTGCTGACAGCGATTGGGGGAGCGTACAGGACGTGTCCCAGAACTCGCTCGCTCTCTCTGGCCCAGAACGTGACGATCTCGTGGTGGAATGCGTTCACACTTGCCTTTGACATCTCCACCTTTGCCAGCTCGTCCTCAAGGGCCTGCCGTGTGGCAGTTATCCCGGCGTCCTCACCTTCGGCGGCCGCTCCCAGACGACTAATTCTACACTCATAGTGGTTGATCATGATGGTATCATCGCTGATCTTGTTGACGATGGCTTCAAGCGCAGTATGATATGCCTTGTTACCAAGGTGGATAAGCTCGAGACGAGGTGTGCTATTGTTCTCGCGATAGTAGAGATTGTTACGGTGTTCGCTGGGGGGGAGAGCAACATGTCGGGCTGTAAGGAGAAAAACTCGATCGCTGTGATTGCTTTCGCGGAGATAGAGACCACCAGTGCCTTCGAGGCGAGGGAAGGCCTTGCGAGCGATCGGGATACCCAGAGCGGAAGTAAATGGACTGTGTATGTCGGATGTTGGGCGAACGGAGAGGACGTGGTCGAGGAGCTGCGGTCCGGTAGACCGGGTGAAGACAGACTCGCGGAACGCAATTTCGACGTCTGTGATCTCATAATCGGCGAGGATCTCCTTGCAGCGCACAGCCGCAACCTCAGCATCACTACGGGAGAGAGTCCCGGGCGTCACGCCCACCCAAAGGAAGAGGGGGCCGGGATCCATTCCGGCTTCAGCAAAGCGGACCGGATCAATACTTGTCCACTTGATCTGGACAGAGTCGAAATGTTTGTAGATCTGTGTGCCTAGCTGGTGCCAGACAGGCGCAATCGCATGGTTGCAAACAGGTCTGGCTTCCTTCGGAATTCGCTGGGCCTGAGGTCCGGTAGGCAGCGGCCAGGCAGGTCCGGTGTGGAAAATCGAGACCGGGTTTGAGGGGAGGCCGTAGAAATCGTTGTGCGCCTCTTCTGATGGCAAACGATTGGATCTGGACATGTCCTTCTTGATATCGGGCGGCAACCGCGGTGCTTGTGGGAGAGCGAGTGGATTCGGCGTTGTCCCAGGGTGAAGGAGCCCCTGTTCGTACTTGAAGCTTGAGGGATATATGTTGGAGCACAATGATGGGAGCGCGAGAGGAAATGGAGCGGAGGTCAGACGAAAGGTACCCCGGGGTGCAAAATCGGGTTCGAATCTACTATCCCCTAGAGTACATGTCGACCTATATACTATTCTACTGAATAGTTGGAGCGTCGGCCGATCGATTGTAGCTGCAGCTTAATGAGGACGAGCGCAGCTTGTATTGCTTACTACCACGGGTGACGTACTATATGGCCGAGACCCGAGACACAACAATATATATGGGCTGACTCAACAGGGAAAAGAAAGAAGAAGTAGATCAACAATACAGGGTGTCGTGACTCGTATATATATGATACGGGAACCAATGGCGTCGGTGTATCCCATGAAAACTTAGAATGACAACCCCAGACAGGGTCTCGCTGCCAGTGGGTTGTGTCCGAGAACATCTCTTCGTGACGCATTACATTCACTCTGGGCTAGCAGGACAAGTCGCTCTGTTCTATTGCTTGTGTGCCGATGAAGTGCTCGCGTATGGGATCGTCGCATCGGCTCGCTCTTCGAGGGACAGTTTACGAGTCTAGGCTTGTTGGCTGCGCGTAAAGCCTGAGGACCTTGCTACACTGGCACATTTACTGTCCCTCGCCCACCTCACGTTTGCATTGCAATCTGTCGCGACAGAAAGCGCGCTATGAAACCATCTGCCGGGGGCGATTTCCAGTGGCTTTTCGATCAGGCGCAGCTTCACGCGGCGACATGTGAGCGCATGTGAGCCGAGACCCGATGTCGCGCTACATTTGGCCAACAAGACTATCAGGCTGTTGTTCTGCGCGCACGCTCTAAGTTCTCCCCGTCAACTTGAACCCCGACTGGACCGTAGAGAGGAAGGACGATGCGGACATGATCGCCAACGAGATGCTTGTTAAGCCGCATCTCTGTGAGATTTGTGACCCGTCGCCAACTGCGTTTCAGATTTTTTGTGCAACGTCGACGAATTGCTCGAGTTCATGCTCCGTATGAGATCTATCGCGGTAAGACCCATCCACATCTTCTCACGCACCCTCATTCTCGCGTTGACCAGAACGAACTGCTCTTGACCCGACTGGTCCTGATATGTTCTCAGATTGTGCTCATGTATATGCATACAACGCGTGTTACCTGCTGACGGATGCTCAAGGAGTAGCTTGCATTGCAGGATATCCCGGGCCCTATCATCCCCAGCCAGAAAGTGTGGTCTAACAAGTATTCACCAGGACGTCGCCGCCCGGTTCGGCGAAGAAGGCCGCTGGGCAACCTCTGAAGCTATCTTTGGCGAGCGTGAGTTCGGTCCTGCATCTAGTAAGCGGTCACTGCGGGATATTCAGGAAGAAGAGCGCGCCCGACAGCAGGAGGCGGACTTTTTAAGGCGGTGGGCTGCGGAGGAGGAGCGTGTACATCTGGAAGTGTTGGTGCGGGAGGAGCGGCGGACACGAGAGCAGGTCACGCAGAGCAAGGGGGCGGGAGGCAAGGCGCGGGCTTAGAAACCCAAGGGGGAGGTGCAGCCATCGTAGGGAAGGAAAGGACCGTCGAGCGGGGTAAGCCAGCAGCAGGAGCTACATGGTGAGCAGAAGGCACGACAGAGGGGAACGCGTGCGAGGAGCGACGGACGGCATGAAGACGTAGAGAGGTGGCGTATCGGTTATGGTCATGGTATCGCATGGTGAGCATGTTCCGCTTTGCACGTCTCCAAGGTCACTGTCGCCAAGTTGTGTTTTCTATGAGATGGGATAATTTATTGACCTGGGTATAAGGATATGTTTTGTTCGATCCCTTGTCTAACGGGTCGGGTTTTGTGCCAGTTGGGCTCTGGAACCGACATGATCGACGTCGACACCCACTGCCAACCGTGGGAAATCTCTGAGTCCTAACCCTCTTCTCTGTCCTGAGATCATTTTCGACCCAACCTAGGTAAGATTTGCTTTAAATGCTTCCATTTCGCAGGATGCATCCTTAATCAGATGACTTGACATACTGGGCTCGATAATAGGGTCGTTCAAAGTAGAAAACGGCCGTCGTTTTGAGGCCATTTTGAGTGCCGTTTTGAGATTCATTTTACTGTACCTAAAACCACTTTGTACTTTGACATACCCAGTTTTGAGGTCGTTTTGAGATCGTTTTGAGATTTCGGACCTGGCTTGCCGCTGCGGCACGCCGTCGGAGTTTAAATTTGATCCGCATCATCGAGCGACTGATAACAGGTGTATTTCTTCAATCCATACTCAATGCCCACCCAATCTGAGTGTCAACAGCTCACAGAGATACTCTCAGAGGCATATCTCAGTGCCATCATTGCAGAATCTTATGGCCTGGCAGCTCCTCCCACATCATCAAGCTCTGATTCCAACTCTGATTCAAGTAGCTCATCAGAGTCTGATCTGGATGCAGAGATGGTACCAACAGCAAGCCAATCTATGTTACATCTTCTTGGAACCATTCATTCTCACAGATATCTTGCTGATCACCAGCCAATTAGCAAAAGTGGTGACAATCTATGGCTTCTTCTCACTGATTGGAAGTATTCATGTCCAGATATATTCCGAGCACATGTTCAGATGACTCCAGAGTGCTTTGATGTACTTTTGGCTACTTTACAGGATGATCCTGTGTTTCAGAACAACTCTAATTTTTCACAGCGGTTATCAGTTGCAACTCAGCTTGCAATTGCTCTTTATTGTTTTGGACACTATGGAAATGTGGTCAGTACAACTATGGTGGCTCTGTGGGCTGGGGTTGGTTATGGAACAGTTCGTCTTGTGACCAATTGTGTTATGACAGCAATCTGTTGACCCTCTTTTCGCAAAGCAGCTCTCTATTGGCCATTAGAGGAGGAGAAAGAAAAAGCTAAGCAATAAGTTGAGGAAAACTCATGTCTAGCCTGGAGAAATGGATGGGTGATGGTAGATGGAAGTCTAATCCCCCTTTATTCTCGTCCTGGCCACTTTGGAAATACTTTTTATGACTGCAAATCAAACTACTCTCTGAATGTTACGTGAATGCGTACCTTGAGTATGCTAGGACTAGGACTTGCCTAAAGGCAGGTGTTACGCGAATGCGTACCTCGAGTGTGCTAGGACTGACCTAAAGGCAGGACGCTCACGAAGAGGTACAACTCAGCCAATAGGGAAGCTATACGTTCCTGGGTTTGGAACGGACTAAGGACTCAAG
>JBBPLU010000321.1:0-25240 GCA_038089935.1 Boletellus emodensis | reverse complement strand
GCGAGGGAGGACGATGCGAAGACGTTGGTGGGGGATGGGGAGGGAGAGGTCGTGGATGTGCGTGACGGGCTGAGGCGGATTGACTATGTTGGCGAGCGGGTCGTATTTCACGGCCTGGAACAGGCCATGTGTGCAATGACGACAACGGATGACGGAGGCGAGGGCGAGGGCAACAGTGACGATGACGACGTGTGGTTCCTCTACCTCGGAGGAGCGAGCGAGAGGGCGGGAGCAATGTAGGCCTCCCTTCCTCTTTTTTTTTCTTTTTTTTTCTTTTTTTCTTTGGAGGCTCCTCTCTTGACTTGAGAGATCTGACCGAGCGTCATGTAGCTACCGTTTCCCTTCTTGTTTGTCCATGGGCCTTGTTGTAGGAATGATCATTGCTTCATTCTCTGGCTATATATTCCGTGAACCCAGCTGCCTGCACACGTGACCATCACGAGCTTGATTTACAAAGGTCGACGCGATAAAAGCTACGGTGTATATCGAGAGGCGACAACTGCGCGTCGGTACTCCCAAGTTTCAAACCAAGGGAGACCCCGAGCGCACACGTATAAGGTTACAATGGGTATATAACCGATTGAGACCCCAAGCCGGGGAGAGTGCAGACAAGCGAGCATTCAGAAGAAAAATGCATAACCAAGTCTAGGGACACAGAGGTAAGGAACGAGCAAAAGATGAAAAAACGGCACATCCGTGTTGTCGTGAGTGTGCGATTGATATGAGGACAGGTATGCAGAGATCAAATAGTCGTGTCCAGCCGTCCATGCGTCAAGCAAGGTTTTTTCGAGGTCGATCAAAAGCCGCAAACAGCATCTCGAGTCCGGCGGCATGCATCTGGGCATCTATACCCATATCGACGCTCTGCTCGTGTCCGCAATCGCGACCGAGGATCTGCGATGATGTGGCTGGCACCAGGTCCATGGGGAGAGCTACATGGCCGTCGTGCCACACCCCAAACTCGAGGCCACCCGTGTGCGGGTTGTGTTGCGGATACGACGCGACGGGAGGGAGACCAGCTCTGACCGCGCTGGAGAGCCGCTGTAGGTGGACGACGACCCGGAATGGGATGACTCCGATGGCGACACGTTTGGCCACGCGGCCGAGCCACCTGCGAGCAGGTTGGCGTGCGCAAGCGCCAAATCCACCTAGGAGACTATGTAGCCCATGGACAGCGCGAGATCCTGAGAGGAAATGTGGTCCATGGGTGCCAGAGTATACGACACTGGCGAACCGGAGGCAGCGTGCGGTGCAAGGTCAGGGAAGAACGTCTGCGCAGCGAGAGAAGAGTGAGCACCGTGCACGGGCGACCAAAGCCAAATGGACACGGACCGCCGCAGTGTGTTCCCGATACCCGGCGGGGAAGCCAAAACGAAAAGCGTCTGACGGCCCGCGTTGACCACGGGAAGGGGGGACCCCTCCCGCCGGAGCTGCGAAACAGGCAAGGGGACAGAGGGCGCAAAGGACATGTCGATACCCCAGAGGTCCGAGCGAAATGCGGCAGTGCGCTCGAGGGACGCCGTTGGCCGATGATCATGTGGGTGCTGCGGGAGATGTTGTGCACCGGAGACGCCGAGCGAGACATGGACCCAGGGAAGGGCACCGAGGGGAGGCGGGCATCGAGAAGGGGCACAGAGGAAGACCGCGACCACCTTTTCTTGTTTGGCCTTGATTTTCTGCGTTGCTTGTTTCACTTTCTTTCTTCCAGAAAAATCTCGTCCATCTCACCTGCCCGTACCCCTCTACTTGGTGTGGACATTCCGTAGGTTCGTTCAGGCTGTGTACTGAGAATATGTACAGCATGCAGCAAGGTGCAGACTGAACGGGTGACATATCATCGCGCCGACCCTTTGACTTCTCGGTCAGGACTGGGAAGGGGGACAAGTTGCCGCAACAAAGGGGACGCCATATTTGTTTATGAGGACATGCGGTTGAGAAAGCGGGATGTGTCAGTTGCGATCTGAGCTTTTCGAGCCGCGCAGACCTTTCTTTTTTTTGCGAGGCCACGACAAGAGGAACTTTTTTGATTTACAGGCAACCAAAAGGGCCTATCTGCCCTTGATAAACCATTGGCCTATCAGAGCGTTTCGGTCGCAGTGCGGCCAGGCGTGTGTGCATGCAGGCCTGAGGGTGTTCCATTCCCAACCTACTACCATCGCTCTCACCAGTCAACGCATATTTGCTTCCAACTGCATGAGTAGAACTGGTCAAGCTCAAAATATGAATCTCACCAAGTATGCACTTGTATTTCACCCGCATAATCTCCTGCTGGGCGTGCTAAACATGGTTCCAGGGCTAAAAAGATCACTATCAAAGGTGCGCTCACAACGCTGAGACCCGCTCTCGTTTAACCATTCGACCCTTGTCCTCCAGACATCAAACTCTACACTCGAGCACGGTGCAAACGCCCGCTTGCGAGGCGATTCTACGTCCAGTTTTCCGTGAGTGAGGCCTCGTGGTCTACCAACGCGGCCAAGGAGGCAAAGGGTCATACCTCCTGGGACGAGAATAGATCTTTGTGCGCACGACCCCATCTCTTTGCGCAAAGGAGAACTGATTCTCGCCAGCGATGTGGAGGAAGATCGGTCTGCCTTCGTTGTCATAGTTTACCGGATGCGCCGTTTCAAGGAGAACAAGGCAGTCGCCCGCCTCACTGATACCATTGATGGAATACTGGGAAAACTGAGGGATGGCGGTACAGTACTAGCGTTGTCTGCGTGGCGTGTTGAACTGACGTGGCTGCTACGACTGGAAGTATTTGAAGAAGCTCTCGAGGACACCTCCGATGGGTCCCATCTGTCGCCGATGAGGATCAGATTTACGTTGTTATCTGAGCTTCAAGCTCCTGAGCCAGTGGGAGAAACCGGAATTCTCCACTCCAGGTCACCAGTTGCCGGTTCACCCGAGGGTGCTGGTGTCAACGAGCCTCAGGTTGATGATATTGTCGCTGCGGCAATGGAAGAGATCAGTATACTTGGTTCTGCACCACAAATTGTCGGCGTCGTCGCTTCGGTCGTCGATAATGCTGCGAATGTGGCAAAGATATTGCCCACATTCGAGAATACGTGGCGCAAGTTGTCGGATAAGGTTGAGCTATTGGACCAGATCGCCACTAAGGTTGCCCAGGTATTTGCCGTCTTCGAGTCTCGATCGCTTCTCTGAACGTTGCATAGATTCATCCCGTTGCGTCTCTGGCATGGTCCGTCATTTCATTCGCGAACAAGGTGTGTCCTGTTCATCAGCAGCCACACCACGACTGATCAGTTGTCAGGTGCTCGTAAAGCAGAAAGATCACGACGCGGGGATTGTTCGTTTAGCTGGCACGATGGACGACGTCCTTGGGTTCGTTCACGATGCCGATCCTTTGAAGGCGATCAAGGCCCATGTCAAGCCCCTCACGCTCCTGATCCAGCAGGTGACGGAGTGCGCGTACTTTATCGTTGAGTATACGAAACAAAAGAGCTTTTGTCCGTCACCACCCGAGTCTGCTTCACATAGGCAAGATTAACCTTTATGCATAGGGATTCGAACAGCGAAATACGTGCTGTCCGATATCGATACAAGGATCACGAACTACGAGAACAAGCTGCAAGAGTTGAAAACCGGATTCCTAGAGGGAGTAACGGTACAGACCGGGGTCACAGTCATTCGGATGATGAACACTGTGGAGCACACCGGTAGGCCCTTTTCTCTCTTATCTCTACCAATCTTCTGAAGATGGTTGATGCAGCGGAGGCCATTGACCTGAATGATATGCCATATGCGTTCGGGGCGAGGTACAGAAAGGAGGAAGGTTGCCTGCCTGGGACTCGCGAGTCGGTCCTCCAGGGGATCTGTGGCATTCTCAATAATTTCACCGAGGACGCACCACAACTGTGTCTTCTGACAGGTGTCGCCGGGTCGGGCAAGTCCGCTATTGCTCATTCGATTGCTCGGCTCTACGACGGGCAGGAGAGGCTTGCGTCGTCCTATTGTTTCGCCAGTACGGACGTTGCGAGGCGGAATCCTCAGAATTTTTTCAGCACTATTGCACGAGATCTATGTGACCACAATGATCGGTACAGATCTGCACTTTGGGAGGTAGTGAAGGGCAATCGAGCTCTTCGGACGTCGTCATCACCGTCAGAGCAAATCGAGCAGCTCCTTATCCAACCAAGTGCACGGGTGCATCCTGTGGGGCCTCTCGTCGTCGTTGTGGATGCCCTCGATGAGAGTGGTAATGCGGAAGATCGTCGACAACTCCTGGGTGCGCTATCGAAACATCTCGTGGAACGCGACCTGCCAGCCAACCTTCGCTTCCTCATCGCCACTCGTCCGGAGAACGATATCCTTAATTCACTCTGCTCTGGTCCACAAGTCGCTCGCATACACTTGGGAGATGTCTCGGAGGTCATGATCGACGAAGACATTCACAAGTTCATCTATCATTCGCTCCATCAGTACACCGAGCTCAACTTGTTGTGGCCTGATGGTGGTTGGTGTCGACTTCTCGTAGAGTATTCTCAGCGGCTGTTTCAGTGGGCATCCACTGCGTGCAGATTTATTACAGGGGACAGCGCTTCTGGGCTCGACCCATGTGAGCGGCTTCAAATGATCATCAAAAGCAATGATGGTGAAGCAATCCACCCACTCGACAAGCTCTACCGGACGATACTAGAACAACGGTTTACGATACTGGGTGCTCGGCGGCGGTTTCAGGATGTAATGGCTGTTGTCCTTGCCCTGCATGAACCTCTATCGCTATCTTCGCTCTCGGCTCTCTTTGGCAACGATTTGAAAGTGCGAGAGATCATCAAGCCACTTGGATCATTGCTCGACGGGGTAGACGATGAAGACAAGCCTATCCGTCCACTTCATACATCATTCCGAGACTTTTTACTCGATGAGGGTCGCAGTTCGTCATTCCATATTCATATCCTACCGCAACACTCCCTCTCCCTTGGGCGAGCATTGATTGCATGCATGCGCGACAAGCTCAGGTTCAACATGTGCGATCTGAATGACTCTCGAGTACGCAATGCTGCTGTTCCCAACCTGGAAAACCAGGTTAAGATTGTCATCCCCTCCCACCTCTCATATGCATGCCAATACTGGATGGACCACATACAACATGTTGAACATACTCCGGAATTGTTGGAAGCAGTTAGTCAGTTCTTCAAGAAGTTTTTCCCCTACTGGCTTGAAGCCATCAGCCTCCTCTCCCTGGCTTCATCACCTCCCATTCTATCTGCCCAAAGGACTTGTATCATCCTCATGAATTGGACCAAGGTAAAATTGGGCTTGGTTATGAGTCATTATTGCTGAATATGAGTGATTCAAGGACATAGAGATGACTAAATTAGCCTCAGAGGCTCACCAGTTCATCCAAGTGTTTGCCCCTGTCCTCAGGGAGTCTGTTCCTCATCTGTATCTGTCAGCCATGCCCCAGACACCCACTGGCTCTTCACTCTGCCAGCTATGGGCAGATCACCTGCAGAAGCATGTTTCCATATCTTCTGGGCATCCAGTTCATTGGCCTGTGGAGGCTCTTTTATTACAAGGACACACAGATCAAGTCAGTTCAGTTGGATACTCACCAGATGGCACCCACATTGTCTCTGGCTCAAATGACAGGACCATTAGGGTTTGGAATGTAGCCACTGGAGAGTGTGTGGCTGGGCCATTTCAGGGACACACAGATCAAATCTTCTCTGTTGGCTACTCACCAGATGGCACTCACATTGTCTCTGGCTCAATGGATGAGACCATCAGAGTTTGGAATGCAGCTACTGGGGAGAGTGTGGCTGGTCTAATCAAGGGGCACACACATCCAGTCTTCTCTGTTGGCTACTCACCAGATGGCACCCACATTGTCTCTGGCTCAAAGGACTGCACCATTAGGGTTTGGAATGCAGTTACTGGAGAGTGTGTGGCTGGTCCATTCAAGGGGCACACACATCAGGTCTTCTCTGTTGGTTACTCTCCAGATGGCACCCACATTGTCTCTGGCTCTTTTGACAGGACCATTAGGGTTTGGAATGCAGCTACTGGAGAGTGTGTGGCTGGTCCATTTGAGGGGCATACACGTATGGTCTTGTCTGCTAGCTACTCACCAGATGGCATCCACATTGTCTCTGGCTCAATGGATGAGACTATTAGGGTTTGGAATGCAGCTACTGGGGAGTGTGTGGCTGGCCCATTTCGAGGACACACAGAAAATGTCTTCTCTGTTGGATACTCACCAGATGGTATCCACATTGTCTCTGCCTCAGAGGACAATACCATCAGGGTTTGGAATGCAGCCACTGGAGAGAGTGTGGTTGGTCCATTTCAAGGGCATACAGAGGGAGTCTTGTCTGTTGGCTACTCACCAGATGGCACCCATATTGTCTCTGGCTCTTCAGACAGGACCATCAGGGTTTGGAATGCAGCTACTGGAGAGTGTGTAGCTGGTCCATTTCAGGGGCATACAGATGTGGTCTTCTCTGTTGGCTACTCACCAGATGGTACCCACATTGTCTCTAGCTCAAGGGACTGTACCATTAGGGTTTGGGATGCAGCCACTGGAGAGTGTGTAGCTGGTCCATTTCAGGGTCACACAGATCAAATCTTCTCTGTTGGCTATTCACCAGATGGCACCCACATTGTCTCTGGCTCAATGGATGAGACCATTAGGGTTTGGAATGCAACCACTGGAGAGTGTGTGGCTGGTCTAATCAAGGGGCATACACATCAGGTCTTCTCTGTTGGCTACTCACCAGATGGCATCCACATTGTCTCTGGCTCAAGGGACAGGACCATTAGGGTTTGGAATGCAGCTACTGGAGAGTGTGTGGCTGGTCCATTTCAGGGGCATACACATCAGGTCTTCTCTGTTGACTACTCACCAGATGGCACCCAAATTGTCTCTGGCTCAAGGGACAGGACCATTAGGGTTTGGAATGCAGCTACTGGAGAATGCATGGCTGGTCCATTTCAAGGGCATACAGATGGAGTCTTGTCTGCTGGCTACTCACCAGATGGCACCCACATTGTCTCTGGTTCAATGGACAGCACCATCAGGGTTTGGAATGCAGCTAGTGGAGAGTGTGTGGCTGGCCCATTTAGGGGGCATACAGATAGAGTCTCCTCTGTTGGCTACTCACCAGATGGTACCCACATTGTCTCTTGCTCAGAAGATAGGACCATCAGAGTTTGGAATACAGCCACTGGAGAGAGAATAGCTGGTCTACTTCAGGGGCACACGGGTGGGGTCCCTACTGTTAGCTACTCACCAGATGGCACCCATATTGTCTCTGGCTCTTTTGACAGGACCATTAGGGTTTGGAATGTGCCTACTGGAGAGAGTGTGGCTGGTCCATTCCAAGGGCACACAGATATGGTCTCCTCTGTTGGCTACTCACCAAATGGTACCCACATTGTTTCTAGCTCAATGGATGAGACCATTAGGGTTTGGAATGCAGCCACTGGAGAGAGAGTGGCTGGTCCATTCCAGGGACACATAGACATGGTCACCTCTGTTGGCTACTCACCAGATGGCACCCACATTGTCTCTGGCTCAAGAGACAGGACCATTAGGGTTTGGAATGTAGCCACTGGAGAGTGTGTGGCTAGTCCATTTCAGGGGCACACAAAGGATATCTTCTCTGTTGGCTACTCACCAGATGGCACTCACATTGCCTCTGGCTCTTCAGACAAGACCATCAGGGTTTGGAATGCAGCTACTGGAGAGTGTGTGGCTGGTCCATTCAAGGGGCATACAGATATGGTCACCTCTGTTGACTGCTCACCAGATGGCATCCACATTGTCTCTGGCTCAATAGACATGACCATTAGGGTTTGGAATGCAGCTACTGGAGAGTGTGTAGCTGGTCCATTTCAGGGGCATACAGATGAAGTCACCACTGTTGGCTATTCACCAGATGGCACTCACATTGTCTCTGGCTCTTTGGACAAGACCATCAGAGTTTGGAATGCAGCCACTGGAGAGAGTGTAGCTGGCCCATTTCAAGGGCACACAGAAAATGTCTTCTCTGTTGGCTACTCACCAGATGGCACCCACATTGTTTCTGGCTCAGCAGATAGGACTATCAGATTTTGGAATACAGCCACTGGAGTGTGTGTGGCTGGTCCATTCAGGGGGCATACAGATGCAGTCATCTCTGCTCACTACTCTCCAGATGGCACCCACATTGTCTCAGGATCTCTAGACCATTCTATCAAAGTATGGAGAGTTCAAGATCTCTTCTCCTCTACTGCTTCATATGAAAAGGATGCTTGGACTGAATCCTCTGATGGGTTTTGTTATGGTTGGTTCACTCCTTGGAACAGACATGCCTTTTATCTTCCTTGCCACTCTTTGGTCATCTCTTCTGACAAAGTATATCAAGTTGATGTTGATAGCTCCCTGTTTGGGCCATCTTGGGTTACTTGTTGGAAATGATTTCAAGCTCATCTTTAACTGGTTGTCTTATTCAAATATTGTGCTCTATATGCAATGTTTTCTGAGTTGTATTGTCAATCATCATGGTTAGTTGCAAAATACAACTCCATTTCATGATATATATGTAACAATAGAATGATGTGTGATTGCACCTGTATGTATTGTAATGTATCATAAGCTGTCTGAATAACCACTGTTATATTGTACATGATGCTGGTTGTAGAGAATGATCATCACTCAAGCATTCCCTGGCTATTCCATGACTCAACTGCCCACACACATGACCATCATGAGTGCAATTACAGCAGTTTGCAGAAACCTTGAGATCATGCAAGAAAAAAATGGACCACAGAGAACAGACAGAAAAAGAAATGAATAACAGTAGACCACAGATGGACACTAACCTACAGGTATCATGATAAATTGCCCATCCACCACAGCCCATTTTTTTCTTGCATAATTCCAAGGTTTCTGCAAACTGCTGTAACAAAACAAAGGTCAACACAATAAAAGCTACAGTGTATATGGAGGGGGCAACAACCACACATTGATGGTCCCCAAGACCCAAAGCCAAGGGAAACCTCGAGTCAGACAAGCGAGCACTGAAAAACGAGCACTAAACAGAAAAAAGCATGACCAAGTCTAGGGATACAGCGATAAAGAAACAAGCAAGAGAAGAAAAAAAGCGCATCCATGTTGTCGTAAGTGTGCGATTGATATGAGGACAGGTATGCAGAGATCAAGTGGGGTATCGGAGAGTACTCGTATCCAGCCGTCCACACGTCAAGCAAGATTTTTTGTTTCGAGGTCAATCAAAAGCCGTTCATGCCCGCAAATGTGATGTCGAACAGCATCTAGGCATCTATACCCATATCTGCGCCCTGCTCGTGTCCGTAATCGTGGCCGAGCATCTGCGGTGATGTGGCCGGCACCAGGTCTATGGGGAGACGGTTACTGGACATCCACTTGCCCTCGCTGGCTACATGGCCGCCGTACCACAACCCAAACTCGAGGCCACCCGTGTGCGGGGTGTGTTGCGGGCACGGTGCGACGGGAGGGAGGCCAAGCTCTGACTGCGCTGGCGAGCCGCTGTAGGCGGACGACGACCCGGAATGGGATGACTCTGATGGCGACACGTTTGGCCACGCGGCCGAGCCACCTGCGAGCAGGTTGGCATGCGCGTGTGCCAGCTCCAACTGGGAGACCGTTGTCATGTAGCCCATGGGCGGCGCGAGATCCTGAGGGGAGATGTGGTCCACGGGTGCCAGAGATACGATACCGGTGAACCAGAGGCGCAAGATGTCGTTGAACGTCTGTGCAGATGAGCACTGTGTACGGGTGACCAAAGCCAAACGGATACGAACGACCGCGGTGTGTTCACTATACCCGGCGGGGAAACCAAAGTGGAAGGTGTCCTCGAACAGGCCCGCATTGACCTCGGGAAGGGGGGACTCGTCCCGCTGCAGCTGCAAAGCAGGCAAGGGCACGAAGGGCACACAGTGCATGTCGTCGAGGTCCGGCCGAAATGCGGCAGTGCGCTCGAGGGACGCCGTTGGCCGATCATCATGCGGGCACTGCGCGAGATGTTGTGTACCGGCGACGCCGAGCGTGACATGGATCCAAGGAAGGGCGCCGAGGGGAGCGCAATCGGATGGAGACGGGCATCGGGGAGGGGCACAGAGGAAACCGACGGGGAAGGTACAGCGACGAATGGTGGTGGTACAAGAGAACAGGCGCGACCACCTTTTCTCGTCCAGGCTGCGCCGCGGCAAGCTGGTCGCCCTTGATGCCGACGACCAACAACTGAGCGACCTCCTCGCAACGGCGCTCGTCCTCGGGCGTCGAGGCGGGCTTCTCCTTCTTCTTGGCCCTGTCCTTGTTGTGCACGGGCCGGAAGCGGTAGCCGGTGTACTTTGCGTGGGCCTCCTTTTCCTGTTTGGCCTTGATTTCCCAGATGCGCTTCTCGTCGAGAGGGAGCCGGCGCCAGCAGTTGCCGATGATCTCCGAGAGCGAGCCGTGTTTTGTCTCGACGGAACCGGGGACGTGCTTTTGGCGGACAAAGTCGGCGCGGAAGAGCATGAACGCATTGGGCGGGCGGGCGATGCAGCCAAGCGACCTGTGCTTGCCGGGTAGCGCGCGCCTCCATGGGGCAGGGTTGGGCGGCTGTTCTGACGGGGGGAAGAGCTGCGCATCAAGCGGAAGCGGAAGCGACTCGTCGGTATCGAGGACGAGCTCGTCGGACTCCCTGTAGGTGCCGGGGGTGATGTTGGGGCAAAGGTAAAGGCACATGGGGAGGGGGAAGCGCCGAAGATTCCAGGCTTGATAAGGTCGGCTGGGGACGAGTCAGAGAGGAGGATGCACCAAACGAGCCTCCCTTCTCGAGAATCCCCGACTTGTCACAGCAGCAATAAACCTGTGCCCGATTTGTAAGTACATAGCTAGCTTGGTGCGTAACGTAAGTGGGACCGGTGCGATGTCAAGTACGATGTGAGACCCAGAACTTGTCAAAGTGGACACAATACCACTTTGCCTGTTGCGCTTCCACACTACCCATCTCGCAAGGTTGCTTGGCCTCACCCTATTCGTCCATTTCAGCGTCGTACGTCACCAAGCTCAGTGAATCTGTCTCTGCCGGAACACTACCTTCAAGTTCCAGGTGGTGCTCTTTCTTTATCTAGTACGTTGAACGCGCAGGTTGACAACGACGATGGACGCAAGCTCACTTTTTCCAAACCCACGAGGAGGCCCAGCAGTTGTTGCCGTTTGTTCCTGTGCACTCGACAACGCTGACGCTGGTGTGGCAAAGGCGAACAGAGGATTGTTGAACGGGCGTCCGCGCTTGATTTGCTTCCTTCGACGGTACGGTAGCCGTCGGTATGTCCTTCATCTGGGGAGATGGAGCACCGAAGACCATGGGAACGGGTACCACCTCTTTCGAGGTTGGAGCGATCGGAAAGGCAGTCTGGGGACTCGTGTCTACGTCGACCCTCTCCTCCCCTCCAGTTACGTCGCTTGCACCTGCACGTTGCTCGGACAAAACGCCAGGGAATGGAGTAGGAGAAACTGCTAACGCAGGTCTCAGAGGCAAGGGACCACTGGTGTCTCTTTCAAAAGCCTCGAGCAAATCCCGACAATGATGTCGGCTCCATGAACAAGCTCACTCTTCGCGATCCGCTGCACGAGCCCAGAAAAATTGGCGATGACCTGAGGGGACCCAATATGAACATAGAGCACGTCCAGCTCCATCTCGAGCAACTCGGGGGCGCCCGACCACACACGCTCGACATTAGTCGGACGAGCAACATCACCACCACGACGCACTGCGAGAGGAGACTGCAGGAGAGTTCCTTGAGGATGTTGTATTCGGACAGGTTGCTCCGAGTGAACGAAAACGCTTCGTCCCGGAGATCGTCCAGCCCGACCTGCGTACGTGTCATTCCGGCTTTCGAGTGGCACGAGACACGACGTGCTCATCTTGCACGCCAGACGGTACATGGATTTCGCGGAGCACTTGGGCTCGTCGAAAGGGTCGTCTATTCTGGGTTGCTCCGGACTCATGACGAACATGTTGGAGCTGACCGATTCATCGTCAGACGAGCTGCGTTGACAGATCAGTGCTCAGGTCGCTCGGAAAACAGCGCCACTCACCCGCCGTCGTCCCTGGGTTGAGTAGCTTTGTAGGACATCGCGGGCCGACTCTTGAGGGATGTCTCTGCGACGGGGTCATTGCAGTCATCGAGATCACTGCCACTTCCATACCCGTAATCATCGACGGGAATGTCGTTGGAAACATCATGATCACCGGTGAGGTCGATCAACGAAGGATCAGAGGGATTTACGTCCAAGCTCAGCACTGAACGTCGCCGATGAACGAGGAGCTGTCTCGCCGCATAAAGCACGACTCACGACCCAAAAAGTACATGGAGCTCTTAGCCAAGAGGACGTTGTTGGCACAAAGGACGCGGGGCCCGACGAGGTGACGGGACGGAAGAGATTGTGCGGAAAAGAGGTGGAATTGGGTGTTGACGAGCTCTTTGCCGAGGAGAGACTTCCTGAGCAACTCTTCTATGCGCTCTTGCTTGGTAGAGTCTGACATGGGGTACGTCGGCGGGAGGGTGGGTCGTCCGGGCGCGCACTTCTAGAGGTGCTGTGCGATACGGTGAGATTTTGGGCCCAGTCTTGTGTAGAGGCCTTCTGGTCGACGTACGTACCCGAAGACCATACACGATAAGAGAACTTGAGCCTGCTTCAAATCTGAGCCGAAGACAAGGGCAGGCATGCAGCGCTTCCTAGGGCGACAGCGAGACCACAGTCTCTTGCGGTGCAGTGCAAAACGATAAGCATGGCCGGTGGAAACGCGACCAGAAGAACGAGAAAACGGGATTGCACCCACGACGGACGGACTCTGGACCTTCCTGCCCACTTTTCGCCCTCCGCGACGCAAATGCTACGCTTCTCGCCGGACGTTGACCGGGTATCACTCTTCCTGCTTTCTCCACCTCCCATGCCTTGCAGCACCGCGGCCTGTTCGTCCATCTGGTAGGCCGCAACGAACACGACGGTGAGACGGTCCGAGAGCCGTCGCACCACGCCCCAGGGTCTGGCCGATGACAATTATCACACCCTGCCCCGTCCTCGTGCTCATCACGATCGCCTTTGCGCCTCTTATCAGGCCCCACCTACGTGCGTGCTGCGCGAGTCCCTTCTCTCCCCCCCTCTCTCTCGGAGTCGGTTCAGAACCATGTCCCAGCGCAGCCGGTCGTGGTGTGGGGGCAAAGCTGATTTGGGGGGATCGCACGTCCGCGTCCTCTGTCGCCTGCCACCTGCTATGACGGTCGTCAGCGCCGCTACACAACACCGAGCGACGCTCGCTTACGGAACATGCGCCTCACGAGCGCCCAAAATCTGTTGTAGGCCTCCTTGTGTTGCGCGGATGCGGTCGTGCCAGGTGCCGCGCCCCGCCCCGATCCTCCGGCCGAGCGCCTCCCAGTGTGGCGCAGACGGCGCCGCCTCTTCCCAGCGCCCCCGAACGTCCTCGGCCACCTCGACCCACGGACGAGCTAGCGCGGCACACACGCCCCGCAGCATCGACCTGCCGACAATGACACCCCCGCACCCGCACCCGTACCAACACGCCCCACCAAGCCTCGCCCCGTGATCCACCCACACCGCTGCAACGGCGCCCACCCGATTGCCTTTGACATCTCTCGCGGCCCTGCCCACATGCTACACCTCGCCGCCGCCCCCGGGCCTGCGATTGACTGGCACGCGTTCGCGACGTCCCCCGCGCACCCGTCTGCGCCTGCATATCGTCGCCGAGGACCCGCTCCCGCATCTGCCCTGGCCGGTCTCGGTCGCCAATGCGCGTGGGATCACGTGTGGGGACGTCCTGTGCACCATCGCGCGCAGGTTGCTCGAGCGGGTGTCCGAGGCCGAGTACCGCACGTGGAGCGCTCATCGCCGAGAGCGCGCGGTGTGGGCGTATCACCTCCGCATGGGTACCGTGCGCGCTCGTCCTGGTTTGGGACCTGGTTATGATGGTCGTCCGGGGGAGGACGCGAGGGAGGACGATACGAAGATATTGGAGGGCGATAGGGTGGGAGAGGTCATGGATGTGCGCGACGGGCTGAGACGGATTGACTATGTTGGCGAGCGGGTCGTGTTTCACGGTCTCGAGCAGGCCATGTGTGCAATGACGACAACGGACGATGGAGGCGAGAGCGAGGGCGACAGTGACGATGACGACGTGTGGTTCCTCTACCTCGGAGGAGGGGGCGGAGGCAATGTAGGCCTCCCCCCTCCTTTTTTTTCCATTTTTCTTTTTTTTTTCTCTGAGGGTTCCTCTCTTGACTTGAGAGATCTGGCCGAGCGTCATGTAGCTACCGTTTCCATTCTCGTTTGTGGTGGGGGGACTGTGGCCGAAGGCCACAGTCCGATGCCTGTGTGCGAAGAGGGGATGCTCGGGCTGTCCACCCGCTTACTCGACCGTCGGTCGTCCCTCTCCGAGGATCAGGACCGGGCTGCGGGAACGCCGCATACGGCGTGAGCAGGGGCGGGTAAGGGGAAACGGGGTGGGGGTGCGGTTTCGAGCCTGCGAAAGCTCTCGTCCACGTGTCAAGCAAGATTTTTTCGAGGCCGATAAAAAGCCATTCATGCTTGCAACAGATGGCATCTCGAGCCCAGTAACGTGCCAATCCCATAATATCGACGCCCTGCTCGTGTCCGTAACGTGGCTGAGGATCTGCGATGATGTGGCTGGCACCAGGTCACTAGACGTCCCTCAGGCTTGCCCTCGCCGCCTACATGGCCGTCGTACCACACCCCAAACTGGAGGCCACCCGTGTGCGGGGTGTGCTGCGGACACGGTGCAATGGGAGGGAGACCAAGCTCTGACTGCGCTGGAAAGCCGCTGTAGGTGGTTCAACTGTGGCAGGGGTTACGAGCCGAGAAGCTCCGGGTAGCTTGTCGGAAACCCAAGGGGTAGATTGAGCCACCAGTGTGTCTATCCCTCGGTAAACCCGTGGGTGTCGTGTCATGACACTGATCCGCACCTCAGGCTGGACCATAACCCGGACCCACCAACCCACGGGTTTTCATATTCATGGGTGCGCCCAAGGGGTACGTGGGTGCGTACCCACGACATGGGTACTTGTTGATGCCATCCCCTCCCCCCTCGCCGTCTCTCGACTCAACTTACTCACCCCAACGGGCTCCCTACTCTCGACCTCGACCTGACGCTCCCGCTACGCTGCCGTCGCCATCACCGTCCTTTGCACATCGTCTCCAGACGCATTCGACGCCTTCGTGCACTCCATTGTGCTCGGCACTTCGTAGTTCGGCCTGCTCAACCCAAAGACCTCTGGCACGCTACCTCGACTCCACGCGTTCACTGTACTTGTCCGTTTCGACTTTCAGGGGCTCTGGGATGCTGTGGGAACCGCCTAGGATGCCTCTGTCGTGTGCTGACGCCTCCAGTTTGACTTCATCGCCGACATCGCCAGCTCGGATCTGCGCGATCGCCTCGGCAATGCGCTCGTGTTCTGGCGTACTCAGCGCCCTCTTTGGCTGATACCCCACGTCTCCGACTCGTCGCGCTCGCACTCCACTGCCGTCTTGACGACTACCGCGCGGTGTCCCGTTTACACGGAGTACTTGCTGGTCAAGTGAGTTCTGCTTGTACATTTTAGTTAACATGTTTTTTCTCCGTTTCCAATACATTTGTCATTTTTTCTGCCGATTTTACGCCCAGGGACTGTCATCGGGCCACCGTCTCTTCGCCCCCACACGCTTCGCGACCTCAGCGAAAATTCCGCCTACCCCGTACCAGCCCTCGCTTCGGCACGGCCAAGCGGGGATCTAAATCATAGGTCCCTGGGAATTTCTATAGGTCTCTAGGTCGACCAATCGACCCCTGCGCATGCCGAGACTCCCAAGTCCTCATCCCCAAAATGACCATGGCGAAGAAAAGACGAGGACAAGACGAAAACAGTTACTGGGTGGGTCATACCTCCAACCCGCTTCCTATTTCCCAGTGTTTCCTCAGTAACAACGAGAACCTGCCCTACCCTGCTCATGGACTATATTCCATCTTTACGATCTACTTGCCTCGCGACTCTGCTTCTCAGTGGGGATGGGTCGCCCATTTCGTTCCTCTTGTGGGTTACCGGGCACTCAATTCGACTTGTTGGCCACTATCGCGCTAATTCGATATATCTGCTTGCTAACCCTCTAGCCAAGTCGCATCGCGAGACCGTCTCCTCCCCCATATCGTCCTAGTCCCAGTTCCGGTTACTTTACCGCTATCCAGTCCATGAACAAAAGTGATCGTTTGACGCTCTGGCGATTGGACAGTTGACCACCTTCGACTACGAACGCAGGATCATCAACTATGTCCCGAGTGTCATCCTCCGACGACTCTGCGTTGCTTGTTTCACAATTTTTTATTCCGTCCCTCACCCCTCAACTTGGTGTGGACATTCCGCGGGTTCGCTCAGGCTGTGGACTGGGGATGGTCCGTGTGCAGCAAGGTGCAGACTGAATGGGTGACACGTCACCGTGCCGATCTTTACTTCTCGGTCAGCACTGGCAAGGGGGACAATTCGCCGCAACAAAGGGAATACCATCTTTTTGTGATGACATGCGGTTGCTGCGTTCTCTTGAAAAAGACCACGGGATGTGTCAATTGCTGTCTGCGAGGATCTGAGCCACGCAGACCGTTTTTTTTTGCGAGGCTACGACAAGACAAACGTTGGCAAACGTGATTTGCGGGCGGCCGAAAGGGCCTATCTCACCTGACCTTGATAAGCTGCCTATCAGAGCGTCTCGGCCGCAGTGCGGCCTAGCCCACTGCACGCAGGCCTGTTCGGTTCCCAACTTGCCGCCATCGCTCTCACCAGCCGACGCATATTCGCTTCCACCTACATCAGTAGAATTGGCCAAGCTCAAAATATGAATCTCACAAAGTATGCACATGCATTTTACCCGCATAATCTCCTGCTGGGCGTGCTAAACATGGTTCCAGAGCGAAAAAAATTACTATCGAAGGTGCGCTCACAGCGCTGAACACCGCTCTCACTCAACCATTCGACTCTCGTCCTCAGACATTAATCTCTACACTCAAGCACGACCCAAGCGCCCACTTGCAAGGCGATTCTACATCCAGTTTTCCGTGGGTGATGCCTCGTGGTCTACCAAGGCGGCCACGGAGGCAAAGGGTCATACCTCCTGGAATGAGAATGTATCTTTGTGGGCACAACCCCGTCTCTTTCTGCAAAGGAGAACTGATTCTCGCCAGTGATGTGGAGGAAGATCGGTCTACCTTCCTCGTCATGGTTTACCAGATACACCGCTTCGAGAAGGACAAGGGAGTCGCAACCTTCACTGATACCATCGATGGGATACTGGGGAATGTGAGGAATGGCGGTACAGTACTAGCGTTCTCTGCGTGGCACGTTGAACTGACGTGATTGCTACGACTGGAAGTATTTGAAGAAACTCTCGCTGCCACCCCCGATGGGTCCGATCTGTCGCCGATGAGGACCAGATTTAGGGTGATCTCTGAGCTTCTTGCTCCCGAGTCAGTCGGAGAAATCAGGAGTATCAACCAGCCTCAGGTTACCGATATTGTCGCTGCGGCAATCGGTGGGACGAGTAGACTCGGTTATACACCACGGGTTGTCGGCTTCGCCGGCTCAGTCGTCGCTGATGCTACAAATGTGGTAGAGAAAGTGCAGACATTTGAGAATACGTGGAGCGTTTTGTTGGATAAGGTCAAGCTATTTAACGAGATCGTGGCCAACGT
Source organism: Boletellus emodensis (assembly GCA_038089935.1). NCBI lineage: Eukaryota > Fungi > Basidiomycota > Agaricomycetes > Boletales > Boletaceae > Boletellus > Boletellus emodensis. Next base: position 7,517 of record JBBPLU010000321.1, on the reverse strand, counting down.
TGCCCAGGTATTTGCCGTCTTCCAGTCTCGATTACTTCTCTGAAGGTTGCACAGATTCACCCATATGCGTCTCTGGCATGGTCCGTCATTTCATCCGCGACGAAGGTGTGTCCTGTTCATCAGCGGCCATACCCACGGCTGACTGATTATGACGTTCTACAGGTACTCGTAAATCAGAAAGATCACGACGAGCGGATTGTTCGTTTAGCCGGCACGATGGGCGACGTCCTTGCATTCCTTCACGATGCCAATCCCTTGAAGGCGATTGAGGCTCACGTCAAGCCCATCACCCTCCTGATCCAGCAGGTGACGGAGTGCGCGTACTTTATCGTCGACTATACGAAACAAAAGAACTTTTGTCAGTCGCCATCCGAGTCTGCTTCGTATGAGCAAGATTGACCTTTGTACATAGGGATTCGCACAGCAAAATACGCGCTCTCCGATATCGATACAAGGATCACGAACTACGAGAACAAGCTGCAAGAGTTGAAAACCGGATTCCTAGAGGGAGTAACGGTACAGACTGGGGTCACAGTCATTCGGATGATGGACTCCGTGGAGCACAGTGGTGGGCCCTTCTTTCTCATCTCTACCAATCTTCTGAAGATGGTTGATGCAGCGGAGGCCATTGACCTGAATGATATGCCATATGCATTCGGCGCGAGGTATACAAAGGCGAAAGGTTGCCTACCGGGGACTCGCAAGTCGGTCCTCGACGAGATTTGTGGCATTCTCAATAATTTCACCGAGGACGCACCACAACTGTGTCTTCTGACAGGTGTCGCCGGGTCGGGCAAGTCCGCTATTGCTCATTCGATTGCTCGGCTCTACGACGAGCAAGAGAGGCTTGCGTCGTCGTATTGCTTCGCTCGTACAGACGTCGCGAGGCGGAATCCTCAGAATTTTTTTAGTACTATTGCACGGGATCTGTGCGACCACAATGTTCAGTACAAATCTGCGCTGTGGGAGGTAGTGAAGGACAATCGAGCTCTTCGGACATCGTCATCACCATCAGAGCAAATCGAGCGGCTCCTTATCCGACCAAGTGCAGGAGTCCATCCCGTGGGGCCGCTCGTCGTCGTTGTGGATGCCCTTGACGAGAGTGGTGATGCGAACGATCGCCGAGAACTCCTGGATACACTATCGAAACACCTCGTGGAACGCAGCCTGCCAGCCAACCTTCGCTTCCTCATCGCTACTCGTCCAGAGAACGACATCTTTAATTCACTCTGCTCTGGCCCACAAGTCGCTCGCATACACTTGGGAGATGTTTCGGAGGTCATGATCGACGAAGACATTCACAAGTTCATCTATCATTCGCTCCATCAGTACACCGAGCTCAACTTGTCGTGGCCTGATGGTGGTTGGTGTCGACTTCTCGTAGAGCATTCTCAGCGGCTGTTTCAGTGGGCATCCACTGCGTGCATATTTATTACAGGGGACAGTGCTGCTGGGCTCGACCCATGTGAGCGGCTTCAAATAATCCTCAATAGCAATGATAGTGAAGCAATCCATCCACTCGACAAGCTCTACCGGACGATACTAGAACAACGGTTTGCGATACCGGGTGCTCGGCGGCGGTTTCAGGATGTAATGGCTGTTGTCCTTGCCCTGCACGAACCTCTATCGCTGTCTTCTCTCTACACTCTCTTCGGCAACGGTTTAAAAGTGCGAGAGATTATCAAGCCGCTTGGATCATTGCTCGACGGGGTAGACGATGAAGACAAGCCTATCCGTCCACTTCATACATCATTCCGAGACTTTTTACTCGATGAGGGTCGCAGTTCGTCATTCCATATTCATATCCTACCGCAACACTCCCTCTCCCTTGGGCGAGCATTGATTGCATGCATGCGCGACAAGCTCAGGTTTAACATGTGCGATCTGAAAGACTCCCGAGTACGCAATGCTGCTGTTCCAAACCTGGAAAACCATGTGAAGACTGTCATCCCCCCCCACCTCTCATATGCATGTCAATATTGGATGGACCACATACAACATGTTGAACATACTCCAGAATTATTGGAAGCAGTTAGTTTCTTTTTCAAGAAGTTTTTCCCCTACTGGCTTGAAGCTATCAGCCTTCTCTCCCTATCTTCATTATCTCCCATTCTATCTGCCCAAAGGACTTGTAACATTCTCATGAATTGGACCAAGGTAAAATTGTGCTTGGTGATAGGTCTCAATTGCTGAATACAAGTGATTCAAGGACTTAGAGCTGACTAAGTTAGCCTCAGAGGCTCACCAGTTCACCCAAGTGTTTGCCCCTATCCTTAGGAAGTCTGTTCCTCATCTGTATCTGTCAGCCATGCCCCAGACACCCACTAGCTCTTCACTCTGCCAATTGTGGGCAGATCACCTGCAGAAGCATGTTTCTATACCTTCTGGGCATCCAGTCAATTGGCCTGCAGAGGCTCTTTTATTACAAGGGCACACAGATGCAGTCACCTCTGTTGACTACTCACCAGATGGCACCCATATTGTCTCTGGCTCGGATGACAGGACCATTAGGGTTTGGAATGCAGCCACTGGAGTATGTGTAGCTGGTCCATTCAAGGGCCATACAGATGATGTCACCTCTGTTGGCTACTCACCAGATGGCATCCATGTTGTCTCTGGCTCAAGGGACAGGGTCCTTAGGGTTTGGAATGTAGTCACTGGAGTGTGTGTGGCTTGTCCATTCAAGGGGCACGCAGTTGGAGGGACCTCGTGTGGCGACTCTCTTGATTGGACCGTGCTTGTCTCTGGCTCAAAAGACAAGGCCATTAGGGTTTGGAATGCAGTCACTGGAGAGTGTGTAGCTGGTCCATTCAAGGGGCACACACATCATGTCACCACTGTTGGCTACTCACCAGATGGCACCCACATTGTCTCTGGCTCAGATGATAGGACCATCAGGGTTTGGAATGCAGCCACTGGAGAGAGTGTGGTTGGTCCATTTGAGGGACATGTATATTATGTCACCTCTGTTGGCTACTCACCAGATGGCATCTACATTGTTTCTGGCTCAGATGACAGGACCATTAGGGTTTGGAATGCAGCCACTGGAGAGTGTGTGGCTGGTCCATTTAGGGGGCACGCATCTGATGTCACCTCTGTTGGCTACTCACCAGATGGCACCCACATTGTCTCTGGCTCTTGGGACAAGACTATTAGGATTTGGAATGCAGCCACTGGAGAGAGTGTGTCTAGTCCATTCAAGGGGCATGCATTTCATATCACCTCTGTTGGCTACTCACCAGATGGCATCCACATTATCTCCAGCTCAAGGGACAGCACCATTAGGGTTTGGAATGCAGCCACTGGAGTGGGTGTGGCTGGTTCATTCAAGGGGCACACAGATGATGTCACCTCTGTTGGCTACTCACCAGATGGCACCCACATTGTCTCCGGCTCAAAGGACACAACTATCAGGGTTTGGAATACAGTCACTGGAGAGTGTGTGGCTGGTCCATTCAAAGGGCATTTATATGATGTCATTTCTGTTGGCTACTCACCAGATGGCACCCACATTGTCTCTGGTTCAATGGATAGAAACACTAGGGTTTGGAATGCAACCACTGGAGAGTGTGTGGCTAGTTCATTCAGTCAGCACACACCTTATGCCCACTCTGTTCGAGGGTACTCACCAGATGGCATCCACATTGTCTCTGGCTCTTTGGATGGAACTATTACCATTGAGAATACAGCCACCAGAGAGCATGCTGGTCCATTCATGGGGCACACATCTGGTGTCACCTCTCTTAGCTACTCACCACATGGCACTCACATTGTCTCTGGCTCAATGGACAAGACCATTAGGATATGGAATGCAGCCACTGGAGAGTGTGTGGCTGGTCCATTTATGGGACACACAGATAATGTCACCTTTGTTGGCTTCTCACCAGATGGCACCCATATTGTCTCAGGATCTACAGACTGTTCTATCAAAGTGTGGAGAGTTCAAGATCTCCTTTTCACTCCTGCTTTATATGAAAAGGATGCTTGGACTGAATCCTCTGATGGGCTTTGTTATGGTTGGTTCACTCCTTGGAATAGACATGCCTTTTATCTTCCTTGCCATTCCTTGATCATATCTTCTGACAGAGTCTATCAAGTTGATGTTGATAGCTCCCTGTTTGGGCCATCTTGGATTACTTGTTGGAAATGATTTAAGGCTTATCTTTGACCAGTCATCTCACTCAAATATTACTCTTCATATGTGATGTTTTCTGAGTTGTGTTGTCAATAATCATAGTTAGTTGCAAATACAACTCTCATTCCATGATAACAATAGAATGATGTGTGATTGTACCTATATTGTAATGTACAGTGACTCCAAAACCATTACAATAACTAATCCCAAATTGGGGCACTTTGTGCCCCACTCTCACCTATGAGAATTTAACTTCACTTTGGTGAGACCAAACAAAGTACAAACCCTTGGCTACAAATTGATCCCTAGATCATGTGATTTGGCCCAGGGGCTGCAAAGATATGACAGTGTTAAAACAAGAACACTATTGTAACAGTTTTTGGACTTTCATTGTGAGATACTGAATCTCTACCATACAACAGGTTATTTGCTATTGTTTGGTACTATAAATACAGATATACATATAAACATATTGTCTGAGTCTTAAAACACTCCCACACCTCTTTATTCTTTACCACTATCATCATGCAATCTCTCTCTGCCACTCAAGAGAATATCATTCTCTCTCAACTTGATTCTGGCCATTCTCTTCACTCTATTGCATTAAATACTGGTGTCAGCACTGCTACTATTTCCAGACTTCATTCCAAGAAGTACTCTGACCTCCAAAAGTCTGTTGGAGGTTGTCCAGCCAAGCTTTTCTCTATCAATATCTAGCATGCTATTCACCTTATCTCATTTCACAACACAGAAAATGCTGTACAGATGACCAAAACACTCTCTGCTGTCATTGATCAACCTCTTCATCCAAATACTGTTCATCATCACTTGAAAAAGTCTGGGATGAAGGCAGTAGTCAAGTCTAAACACCCTCTACTTTCTGCTAAGTATCACAAAGCTTGCTTGGACTTTGCTATTGCTCACAAGGATTGAACTATAGAGGACTGGAAAAAGGTCATATGATCTGATGAGACCAAAATCAATTGTCTAGGGTCAGATGGGAGGAAATGGGTATGGAAAAAGCCAGGTGAGGGCCTCAATGACAGGCTAGTGCAAGATACTGCCAAATTTGGAGGAGGTTCTGTGATGGTATAGGAGTGTATGACTTGGGAGGGAGTTGGCTATGCTGCTACATAAGATTGATGGTAAGATGGATGGAGACCTTTGTCTTCAGATTTTGAAGGATGATCTGCTGAATACTCTGCAGTATTTGTTATGGCCACTTCCCCTAAGAGGGTATTCTTTATTTTTCTTGTTAAACTAAACACCTCTCCACAGACTTTTATCTTATCTTATCTTGATCTTATTTATTTCCATCTTATCTAATCTCATCTAAGATAAGTCTTTATTCTCTCTTTTTATTCCTGACTCAACTCCAGGGTCTAGACTGCATCTAGCCCCATGACCTCATGCTCTATGTTCTAATGATGTCATATCCTATGCCCTATGACTCATCCCTTATCTTTACTCATCCATGATGACAATTTTTTATCTATTATACCACTTTCTATTTACTATATTTAGGAGTTAGTACAAATGTGTACAAACATACCCAGACCCTATATAAACCCCTGGGTCTTCAAGCTGGCTCCCCAGTTTTGAAGTCTTGGATCTTTCCTCTCTTCCCTTGACCAATCCACAAAGAGAGTGTTTCAGTATTATGGTCTCAATCCATCTGACATCATCTTTCAACAAGACAATAACTCCAAGCATACTTGTAGAAAGGTGAAGGAGTGGCTGGAGGGACAGGATTTTGAGACTATGGTGTGGCCTACACAGTCTCTGACCTAAACCCTATTGAACATCTCTAGGATTACCTCAAGAGAAGGCTGGCAGAGTATGAACACCCTCCTAATGGAATTCTTGAGTTGTGGGAGAGAGTTCAGGAAGTATGGGAGGGGATACCAATTGAGGAGTGTCAGAAGTTGATTGAAAGCATGCCAAGGAGGGTTCAGGCTGTGGTTAAAGCCAAAGGAGGATATACCAAGTACTGATATATACCAGTGTTTTAAAAGTCCAAAAACTGTTATAATGGTGTTCTTGTTTTAAAACTGTCATATCTTTGCAACCCCTGGGCTAAATCACATGGTCCAGGGACCCGTTTGTAGCCAAGAATTTGTACTTTGTTTGGTCTCACCAAAGCAAAGTTAAATTCCCACAGGTGAGAGCAGGGCACTTCATGCCCCAGTTTGGGGTTAGTCATGGTAACACTTTTTGAAGTCACTGTATTATATGTAAGCTGTTTGAATAACCACTGTTATATTGCACAATACTATATAACTAGCCTAGTGTGTGTGACACCATGTGGTTTCTCTATCTTGGAGGAACAAGTGACATAGAGGGAGGCCTCTTCTCTTACTTTCTTTTCTCTAGAGGCATCTCTCTTGGCTTGAGAGATCAGTGTTATGATTTTATCCCTATATTCTCATGTCCTCCTTTTTCTTCTTCATCGTCCTCATCACTTTACATCCTCTTCTTTGACTTACTTCTCCTATGAGTGTTTTCTCTTGATCGTGAACAATCCAAGAGCACACATTTGTTATCTTGATTATCTCCCTCCTTTTCTCTCGCAGTAATCTTAATGATTGTCATCATTGATTACTACTTATCTGTTTCCATCACATTCTATTTTGTTCTTTGATTACATGTCCTCATTCCATCCCCTACTACGGTATTCTTTGCTTATGCGGCCCCTTGGTCTGTGCACATTCTCTCTCCTATTTAAGCCGTAGTACTTCATCATGTATTCTCATTCTTGTTCTATGCAATCAAGCATATTCTTGAGTCCTCTGTCTGATCATTTGATTGTGGTCTTAGTCCGTTCCAACCAAAGAATGTATAGTTTCCCTTAGGGCTGAATTGTACCTCTTCATGAGCATCCTGCCCTTCAGTCAGTCCAAGAAACACTTGAGGTACACATTCGTGTAACAATCAGGCTGTATTTGTAGGAATAATCATTCCTCAAGCTATTTACAACTGCCTACACACAATCATCACAAGTCCAATTAACAAAACAATGGTCAATACAACCAAAGTGACAGTATATATGGAGGGAGGCAACAACCATGCATCAACAGTCCCCATGACCCAAATCATGGAAAAACCTCAAGTGTGTACACATAAGGCTGTTACGTATACGCGAAGTTCCGTAGCGTATTCTTGAAGTAACCGTCGATGTCGAAGTCAGAAGTCTCGCTATCCTCAAGAGGACTCGCAGAGGGACCAGAACTAGCGCGTAGATTGCGTAGAACTAGCTGGGGAATACATTGTACAGTAGGTCGTTATAAATACCCAGACAGAGCTATACCCACGGGCTAAAAGGGGAACTGTCTAAGTATGGGCAAAGGTACCTTTGCCTATATGCGGGAGGTGTCTGGTTATG
>JBBPLU010000320.1:0-25308 GCA_038089935.1 Boletellus emodensis | reverse complement strand
CACCATGGACTTCACGTCAAAGCTTGAACGGTGTCAACCTAAACGGACCCCGCCCATACATCCCAAGTCTCCAGATATCGTCAAACTTCTAGTTGGACTTGCCATCACGTCTGAGCTGTGCGTAGGCGCACCCTGGGTCTCCCCGTCATCGTCGCCACATCCTCTGTACCAAACCTCGTTGCAGAGTACAGCCAAACTTCTTAACTGGGAGGCACTGGATCGATCAAACCGGCAAGAACACCACGATATTGCCACCACCGCCCGCATGTCCTTTTTCTACGCCCTAAAAGGGCGTATCGGAGAAAAGGTTGGCACAGGCTATCGGGTCAGAGGGAAGGGAGGAGACATCCAATACAGTGACGGTAGAAGTGGACATGATGGTATAATGGATGTTCACGCTATCTGCGGGTCCGGTTTGATCTCGAGGCGCCCCGGCTTCTGTAGTATGGGGCAACGAGGTGGTCAGAGCGAAACAGCAATCGACGTTCGACTCGTCCAGGAGAACCTCAGAGATATTGGGTATGATGGTGTTGACGTTGATGGACGTCGAAGAACTGGTTGGCATCAGGAATGTTGGAGCACTTGACACTCGGAACATTGATGGGTCCAGCGATTTTGACAAAGCAGTGGTCTTCCAGGTCTCGTACGTTCGCGTGGAGGAATACAAACAGAAGCACTGGCAGCTGGGCTGGGTATCGCTGTCGCGAGAGCGTGCCGACAGGGACATGAGCATGGTGTTCAAAGCTGGCCAGAACTGACCCGTAACAGTGAAAGGTCGATGAATCATCAATAGAACCATGCAAGAGAACATAATAACGGTGCAGGCAGCCCAGTGCAAACGACGGCTGACCAAACACGGTGAATGTTGTCATCTATGAGATGATGTCGGGAACTCGGTAATGCCTCTACTCGTGATCGAATGGGCTCGCATCGGAACACGTCCCGACCCTGGAAGTGTTGTCGGTGGGCACAGGGCAGTCTCACTAAGTTGGCTCGAATTCAGGACTAGGTAGTCAAGGAGGGATCAGTGGGCAAGAGGAGGGAAGATCCAACTCAATGCCCACCCACTCACTTCCCTCGCCTGCCGTGTTCCAACATATGTTAAGCTTGATTAGTGCACAAGGTAGTCATCTTCACCACGACACACCGCAGCGAGAGAACCACTAGTCCAAGCGAGGGTCCACCACCGACCACTACCTCACCTGCCTCCGCGCTCGCGGCCTCTCGATGTCCGTGATTCGGTTCCTGAACACCTTTACGCCCTCGTCAAGCGCCAGAGAGGTCGTCCCGCCCCAGAGGGTGAAGTGGTCGCTGGCGAGTAGACCCCAGGCGAAAAATTGTCAGACGGGTTCCTCGCCAAGCTGCCGATCTTGATCGTATCGTTGTGTTCAACTCCACCTCCTTCCGAGCTTGGGAGTGGCGAGACCAAGGTCATGGACGATGAGGGTGCATGGATGGGGGCAACGGATTCGACACTCCAGAGTAATCCTTGGGCATTCCTGTGGCACCTAACACTGACCCGATCCTTGCGAGTCCCCCATCCATCTTGACGCCGAGAGCTGTCGTCTGTATCTTGTCCTGTTTCATCTTTACATCCACAGCGATCGTCCAGCTCTGAGATGGAAGCGAAGACAGGTCTGACGATGCCGGGGTGACCACAAGCCATGTAGATTCAAAACCAGCTCGGGTCCAATTGGTTTCTTATTCTTGGTTGGCACCACTTGCCAGCGTTAGCCCTCCGGACAGGTGTTCCAAAAACGTTGACAGGGCCCTGAGGCCTTATCACCACAAGCGCTTTCGGAGATCGATTCTGGCATCGAGATTGCGGGAACAAGCACTGGGTGGCCTGACCGCCACATCTTCCTTCGCCTGGGAGGACGCCATGGAACCAACAGGAGAGCGAGGAATAGGGCCACGCGAAATCTCACTTGGTCGGAAGACGGCCTTCTTCGTGGTCGCCAAGTGCGCCGACCTCACCAGTGTCGCACCCGGACCTACATTCTCTCCCCTCGCTGCACCCCTCGACGGTACCGGAACAATTGCCCGCCTGGGCGCAGACAAGTCCTTGCCAACCGACAGGCTTCCCCGCCCCTGTCGTCTCCCATCGTCCAGGGATCTGGATTTGCTTACCAGACCCCCATCTGGTAAGCAGAGCCAGATCCCTGGACGACAGGCCCTACGTTCCAGATAGGTGTTCCCAAGCGAGGGTATCTCTTCGCGTTCATGCTACATACCACAAACGATCTCATGTCCATTGTTAGGTCAGTACCGTGAGGAATGGCAGCATGAAAACGACATACGCGGTGCGACATATACCCGTCCTTGAGCATCGTGGTGGCGCTCGAGATTCCGATGGTTCGTAGGCAAGAATGCGCAACGAGGACGAACGACGAGAGATGCTGGCGTTTGATGGCCGAGCACGAAAGATTTTATGGCGCTGCGATCCAAGGCCGGCCTGTCGAATTACCATGGCGGCTAGTCCGAATGCATTCCTGACCAAGCATATTCAGAATCGGCCTCGGTCGCCTCGTGAACGGTGTTGCGGGCTAGTGAGCCAATCTTTCATCGTACGAGGTCCGGTGACTCGTGTTCATAAAAGAGTGACCCTGCGAGAGTCTTGAGAACGGGATGAAAGTGAACAGGTGTCCATGAACTCTCGAGCGCTCGAGTCGCACGCCGCTAGTAATGTATGCACGTGACTGGACCCGGACCGCGCGTTTCCCCGCTTCTTTGGCTGAGGCTCTGACCAGCTGCCCGGCTCTTAAGCTTTATTCCTCACACTTAAAACTCTTGTCCGTGGTGGTCGAACCAGCGGTCAAGCTTTCTTACCAAGTCGGCTAGCTCGACACGACAGGTCTGCGTCTTTCTGTGTTCTCTCCTTTTATCGAAATACAGCATCCTTCTCGGTCGACAGTCATCGGAGCCTCCGACAAGGTCTCGCACTCTTCATCACCACCAAGCTACACACGTCCACCTGCACGCAAATCTCATTCAGTGCCTCTTCTCGACCGTATTGACGTCATTTGCTGTACAGATCACCTAGTGGAGGTGTTGTCCGAGGTAGGGATATCTGAGCATGCAGGAGGCGTAACAAGGATGAAGATCATGCATGCAGCGCGAGCAAACGCCTGCAGACGACAGAACATCATGTCAAGTTCTTTTTGCTCTCCCTCCGAGTAGTCTACAGCTGGGCCGACCCTCCTCCCTTCTGATGTTTTTCTTGCAGGCCTGGTACGCGGCAAAAAGGGAGACTGCAGAAACTTTCCGTACAAGCATCAAGACCATCTAAGCTGGAATACGCGCAAGAGGCGAGAGTTCTATGAGCGAACTCGGAGGTGCTTCGCCCACAACCTTTTTTTCCTTTGTGGTTCTGTACCGACTTGCCCGAGTGTAGCGAAGGTCGTCTGCTAGCGGGCTCAGTGCGTCTAGCAGGAGGGTCTATAGTCCGCACGTCGAATAGACGCGCCATGGCTGCACGGTGGTGAGTCGTCACTTGATCCGCCGACTCGATCGTTTGCCCGACCTGGCATTCGATCTTCCAGACCGAGGCGGACATGGACACAAGGATGCTTCCACCGTCCAAGGTCTCGCTGGCCTCTGCAGTCCAATCAGCAATCCGGTGTATCACGTAGACATTCCCACGTCGCGAAACCTTGAGGTCCAACCGTACATCGCTCCCTCACGGGCAGCTACCTCTGCTTGCCTTGCCATGAACTCGGTGACGTCGTGAACGATGGTCTCGACTAATCGTGTGTAGGTCGCCATCGAGAATATCATTGGCTCGACCTGCACGGCGATTCGGACCTGTGCGCAGGCATGCTTTCCCAACCATTCGGGCTGCCCGTGGAGTACCGGGGCGTGTCCTTCAGAGGAACCGCTTCGTTTGCGAGTGACATGTGCGGCGACAGAGCATCAGAGGGGCTGTAGATGGCCTCAGTGGGGATACCGAGACGTTTGGCAGTGCACATAACTCGCGCTGCTATCTCGCTGCGATTGGCGACGAAGAGCTTCTGTCCCCCGTAGGGCTGGCTGTGTTCCATTCTTCGTCCGGGTCTCGTCTGGGGGCGTACACGGCTCCGCCGTGTTTTCACCTTCAGGCCCGCAGCGCTGGCGAGATAAAGGTTAGCGAGGGTGGCGCACAACGGGGAAGTGCCCAAACGAGGTTGTTTCAGTGATTGTGCTGAAAATGGGACATGAACGTTTGACTCCCCCCCCACCGAGTCTGGCACTACAAAATATGTAACGGAGTGATGCGGAGTTGTATGTGATCATATGCCTCGTTATGCCAGTGGGCGGCCCACCGAAAACGCGCCCTGCGGGTAGAACGCGGAAATTACGAGTCGACGACGTAGAATTTATAGATCGTTTGGCATAGCAACGATAAAGTTCCGTCGGAGGACCAATCACGGTATCGCCAGTGCCTTGTCTCTGGCACAGTTGTTTTGTACATGCGACTTGAAGGCTACGCAGGGAAGAATACGAGCAGAGCACAAAACGAGAGACAAGAGTCATGATGAAGGAACTCGGAAATGCAAATGGCAGCAGAGCTGTTGCCAGCATCAGGCCTCCTTATCAATTGCGATCACTTTAGCTGGAAATAGGTAAATGTAGATTACAAGACCAAGGGCAGTACGGTCCGAATGGAAACGTGCATTCGGGCTTCTTGCCATTCCCGCTTTAGGATCTTGATCTCAAAAGTCGGGTTTGGAGGCCCCAGGCTATCTCAGATCAATCTTCGAACCCACCAGAGCGTGATAAGCACAGTCGTTGGTAACCCGCTACCTTCCTCGAGGACCAATCCAGGAATATAGGCCACATCCTCGTCCTTGAAAATGCGGTAAGCAAGGGACGGGATGGGTTTACACGGTCTGAGTGGTGCACTGTTCAGTCATCAGTGCAGGCGCGTAAATCTCGACCGTCGTGAGCGTCAATGGCAGTGTGTAATCGTCTGCGTCCTGATCTGTGTCCGTCGTCATCACCGTCGTACTGTCTTCCGGGTCTGTAGAATGGCGACACAGAAAGCGATAGGCATACGTCACTATAACGAGCAGGTTGCACACGATGATCGCGCACGTGGTCTTTTGTGCGGATTTCAGGTCAGTGACAAAGAGATGATGCGAGTAGGGCACCTCAAAGTCAATCCCAATAGCGAGGACGACCGCGTTATTGCGCACATGGCCAACAATGTGGAAGATGGCAGCGAACGCGAGGACGATGCTAGAGGCAAAAATGGAGAGTATCATCCGCCGTTGACACCTCGGCAGCTTGACTCTCCAGAGCAAGCGCAGTGGTAACACAACTAGGACACACACAGTGCCGCAGTCTGCTGTCAAAATAACGTTCATCAACCCCGGCTATTTCTGATCCTGGATGGTCACATACTTGAAAACGCAGAGATCGCCGTCTGCGGCCCCACTTCACAGGTAGCTGTTGTGTAATTATGCCAACTTGGATCCGAAGAACACTGCCAAATTTTTTCGGCGACAATGGCAACCCAGAAGATGCCACAACACAGTGCCAAGACGTAGGTGAATTTGCGTACTCGACTTTCGCGCACGATGCGTATAATCGAGAACACTATGCTCAAATGTGCTGCCCTGCCAGCCATGTTCGACTCTGTTAAGATCCATGAAAAAGAGCGGCTGAATAAAACGGTTTACCTGATGACACTCGAGTATCCAAGTGTGTATAACCAGTACCCAATGTTGGACGATAAATCATCTGTGAGCTGGTCATGAGCTTTGATACATGCCTCATTATTGCGTTCATGGCGAACCCATCGACGTACATGTGAGTACGTACAACCACTCACCCACCAGTGAAGTTAGGCACGAAAGCAATGCAACGGCTGCCCACACGTCCTCCCACCAGAAACGATGGATTCTGAGACGAAACCATATCCGCCAAGCGGTGGAGATGATGCCAAGTACTTGCAACACAGCACTGATCACTGGACATCAAGCATGCTAAGCCCCACAACCCCGGTACAATACGCGCACATACCTCGCACTGGAAATGTTGCTGGTTGATACATCCGACCCACGGTTGATCCCGCGGAAAAAAGTCAAGGTTCCATGCCATTGTCAATCGATTATATGAGTTCTGGGGCGACATGGTGAGAATGAGGTATATCACCCGATAGGCCTCACTCAATCCTGATCTAGAGGCCGTCGGAGGCACAGGGTCGATTACGTTCGGTCTCGAACAGTGCTGCGACAACCAACTTGTACTTACTGGTATCTCACGTAATCCCCAAATACGCCAAAGCACAGGATATCATATCTCCGCTTGGTAGTTTTATATGTACAATTCCAGGTCGTCACTTGCACGCCAGTTTGCTTCAATTTTCATTCAAGAGTTAATTGAAAAACGCCCAGATTTAATTGATAAGTTCGGAACTATGGAACTTTGGTATGTTTAGAATCACCAACGGCGAGCTTGGGTCTGAGCTGAGCGCTGAACCCAGGCTGGCTGGTCCATGATGTGGCGGCTTTGCAGACACTTGTGTTCCCCAGACACCATACTGATTGTTGTTGTTTTTGTACCGATCATGTCTTCTGCAGGGTATAATTCGTGACTGAGGCCATAGGCTCAGGTCCTGGAGTTAGCTCGAAATAGCGTGATAATTGAGTTCGATGAGTGCACATCCAGATTCCGCACTGATAAAGCAGCTGCGGCGGGAGGATGGGGGGAGTCCCGCTTTCTGAAATGATATACGTTACGGCCGGTCCTGACCGCCGCATCTCCCATAATCTGGGCCCGCGGATTAGTCTCAGTTTGTCGTCTAAATTACGTGCGATTCACCCGTGAGTTTTGAATAAGAATCCTATCATTGACGATTCTTCTGAGGTTAACAGCGACGCACACTACCGTTATGAGTGCAGCCAGATCCCATTACGATCATGTCTTGCGGGTGGTTAGTCTGAAACTGGAGTCGGAGCAAGCTCGTTTGTTTCCGCAGGTTGATGCGGACGCAACCGTTCCCGTTCACGGGCCAACATTTGATTTTGAGGATGAATTACCATCTGGACTGCGCAACACTTGAAGCTTTGTAGAGAAGCTGAACATCCATACAATGGACTGCTCTTATGCTCGTGGGTCTGAGAGGCTTGCTATGCACGTTTGGGGCGTTGACATGGGTACGATCGATCTGCCACACACGCCACATGTGTCATACACGACATGGGGGGACGGATGCTCGGGCTATCGAGCCTGTTTGCTTGCCCGTTGGACATCCCCCCCCCCCGAGGGTCAGGATCAGGCTGCGGGACCGCTAGGGGGCCACCGCATACAGTACCAGCAAGGACAGGTAGCCGGTTTCGAGCCTCGTCAGGGGGATACCGTACCCTACCGTCGCCTTCCAAGGTCGTTTAGGGTGCCAGCTCCCAGTCTAATTCCCTACCAGTGAATTCCGCGCGCACCTTCAGAGGCGGCTTGACGTCCCGGTTGGATTGGTTGCGACGCGAATAAAACGAGTGGGGGCGGGCACTTCCAACACAGGCAACGCCAAGCACATCCCACAAGTCGTTCAGGCGCCCGGGATCCTCCGATCGCACTTCTGCGCTGCTATGCGGTACCGTCCACCCTCGCCATCCGCAAGGGACTCGACGAGCGACACAGAATCGCTGTACAAGCCCTGTCTGAACCATCCCACGAGCTGGAAACGAACGTGTACATATGAAAAAAAGGGGGGGCAGCGGGGAGTGTCAAAGCAATGTTGCGAGACCAAAAGATTGCGGTAGGAGAATGCACTCGCCACCTTTCCCCCCAGGCCCAAATTATAGAGGGATTGTATATGACAAACTGCAACGGCGAATGAAAATTAGTAGTCAAGCTGGCGAGAGTTTGCCATTTTGACTGTGTTGATGTGAGTTGTTGAGATAAACATACCGAAACTTTGGGGAAAACCAGTGACCTGACTTAGTCAGATTTGCTCCGCGTTTTCTGTCTGTACAGGTAATAGGATACTCCCTGGCAGCTTGCCGTACACCCGCCTATGATCACGACAGTGATAAGACTCTCAGATGGGCCAGTCTTAAACTGTGATGGGTGACTCTGCAAAGTTAATTTACTTCCACTGGGCTCGGAGCTGAATTTCCATGGTATAATATGCCCTGTGCTGGATGCAAGCTGTCACTG
Source organism: Boletellus emodensis (assembly GCA_038089935.1). NCBI lineage: Eukaryota > Fungi > Basidiomycota > Agaricomycetes > Boletales > Boletaceae > Boletellus > Boletellus emodensis. Next base: position 17,169 of record JBBPLU010000320.1, on the reverse strand, counting down.
CGCTCGGAAGCTTGACTCTTGAGTCACACACATGGTATCTCGTGGCACGATATAAATGGGACAGGCAAAACGCCCAGACCCTTTTACCCGCGCTCTCACTCTCTGACCACCAGAACACCCTAGCGTCGCTGTACTTTCATGGACGAGACAAAGAAACGACTCGTAGGCGACAGTTCGTCGCGCAGAAGAACGTTACGACATATATTGAGGCAAGGTCGATTTTTCTTACTATCGAGACGCAGGACGCCATGATACTTCGGAGCAGGCACTTCACACCCGCTTGGTTTTCAATTACGATGGGTGAGTGTGTCCATAGCGGCAATGATCACGAACGGTGTCACGCCGGGTCTTTTTCTGGGGAGATCGCGCTCTCGAAGCCCAAGATTGACCTGAAGCTGATCTGACCCGCGTTTGAAAGGTGCTCGGGCTCACGATTTCCTTTGACGATTCTCAGGGACTGGAGCGATAGCTACCCTCTTTCACAGTTTTCCTTACGATACTGACTCACAGGTCATGAAGCTATTCTCCCTTGTGTTCTTTTTCTTCAACCTTGCGCTGTTCGTGCTGTTTACTGCGTTGAGCGTAGCAAGATACACGTTATTCCCGGGCATCTGGAATCGCATGCTGCGGCACCCAGTCCAGAGTTTGTATCTCGGGACCTTCCCAATGGGTGCTACCACATTGTTTACTTTCTCGATTGCTGTCCTCTACGGAAACTATGATTTCGGAGGCCGATCCTTTGTCTACCTTATCTGGTCGTTTTGGTGGCTGGACGTCGCGATATCGGCACTGTGCTGCTGGGGCATAGTGCACTTGATGTTGGTTGATTCACACTGACTGTGGCTGCCGACGCGCTGATTCACGATCATCAAGGATCACTTGCCAAGAGCACTCTTTGGAGTCCATGACACTCGCCTGGCTGCTTCCTGTGGTACCCCTGGTTGTCGAATCGTCTACAGGGACCGTTATCGCGAACGCTCTCATCCCGTATTCGCTGAACGGTGCACTCCTCACGTTCACCTTTTCGGCATGCATGGTCGTTATCGGACTGGCGATTACCATGATGCTCCTCACTGCATATCTCACCCGCACCGTCACACATGGTTATGCAAAGGGACCTGGAATCTTGTCTGTTTTTTTCCCACTAGGACCTACTGGGCAGAGCGCCTACGCCATCCTTTCGATCGGCTCTGGACTCAAGTCGATGCTGCCTCTCACCGACGGAAAGAGTGGTGAGTTTCTAGGGGCATCGGAAACTGGGGAGATCATCAATGTGGTGTGCGTCATGATCGCCTTGGCGCTGTGGTCTTTCGGAACCATGTGGATGATCTCGGCCTTCTTTGGGTTGTGGCACTCGCTGCGGCGAGCCCATGTCCCGTTCAGGCTGACTTTTTGGTCCATGATTTTCCCAAACGTGAGTGGACGTGGCACGCTCGGGGGGCTCAAAGCGGCAGCTGATCGTACCGGGCTGTAGGGGGTATACGCGAACTGCACGCTCGCGCTGGCGACGACGTTTTCTTCCTCTTTTCTTCGCGTGTGGGGGGCGATTCACGCGGTGGCGACGCTGTTACTGTGGGTTTACGTTGGGGTGCAGACGCTTCGCACGTGTGCAAGCGGACGGATTTTCGATGCGCTTCCGACGGAGGAGGAGGTCGGATGGAACGATCTGGAGGGCTTTGGCGGCCATTAAACCTGAGACAGTGCTGGACGCTGCGCTAGTTTGGATTAGATGCTCCGATATGATTTAGATATGTAGGTACAGGGCATATAGATTCTGTTGATGTCCAAAATTAAGGCGTAAATTTTGTGATATCACCACAGATGGACAATAGGGTGTTGGCCGTGAAAGCGCACGACGTGTCTGGGCCAAGGTGAACATGCTTGGCAACAAAGACTCGTGAGGAAGGTCTGCGATATGGCGGAACAATTCTGGGACAAGCAGAGGGTTGAGTGGCTCGAGCGTCCGCCATGCTCAGGCTTGTGGTGAGCGTCGGTGCTTATGTAACTGAAGCTAAATTTTCATAGACTTGGAAGTGTCTGCAAGAACTTTGGCTTTACTTGGTTCGAGCGGTCCCTGCCTCTACTCTCCATCTGGAACGCATCAGCTCGCTTCGACCTCGTGGCTGCTCATTGTCTATAGACATCACTTTCAATCAAGTGTATGCCGTGGGACCCCCAGATGCGTGAAGTTCTCCACGTCTCCGTCTCCAACAATGGTCACTCCGACGGGCGACTCAGAAACTTGTCTTCTCAACATCAATCAGGTAGCCAGCGTCAGTCGAATACCTCGAGAGGCTCCCCGTTCCCGTGACCCTGGATGCACACGATGAAGGTGGCATCACTACGCACAAACGATCACTTATTGGACTCGCGCTACTATCCGCCCTCTCGCTGGCCAATACCAGGCAGACACGGGCATCATCACGGACCGTCAATGTTGCAGATGTCGATGACGGTCCCGGCTGTCGACCAAGTTCAGCGAGACGTTCTTGTGGTAGACGGAGTATTTGTCGGACGTGATGAGAAGGTGGGACTGCCTCTCGTGGTGCTCTTCTCGCTCCTCGTGCGGGGCGATAACGGGGCTCGTTGGACCTTCAAGACCATCTGTGCGAACGGAAATGTTTCCCCGTCAGGATGGGGCGGCATCGTCGCCATCCCGAAACGGATCACAGACGCAGCCTGTCAGTCTCCCGACGCCCGGCTTTTCGATGCTGCACAATGATTCTTCTGACCTGCACACTGATGATGTTGATCTTTTGTATATACACAGGGGCGGTCTTCGGGGATACCACTTTTTACAGACTGGTTTGGGCGCCTCTTTGAAGAAAAGGCAAAAGGATCACACTATGTTGCCTTGATTACCGTCCAAAGATGGACGCGTCGAGCGTTGCGTTCGCCAGCATCCCGACCGCCACCAGCGTCCCGTCTGGTAGTCGATCGCCTGCGCGCACCCCTGGCTCCGCGCAGGGGTGATGATGGCGCAGTGTGGACCGAGCCCGTCATCACACGCATTTTTGACTGCCTGAACGGGGTTAGTACGAGAAATATTCAGTCGCATCATCTTGGGTTACTCTACTACCACACTGCCACACTGGGGGGGGGGGGGAGCAGAACAAATTAACTCAAACGCAGATGGCAGCCAAGTCTTCCAGACTGCGGACCCGGTCACGAGAAGCGAGGCGATGACATTAGGCTGGTAGCGTACGAGGTGTCGTATCTTCTTGGAACAGCCACCATCCGAACGCCGACGAACGATCCAGGTCATTATGAATGTGTTAGGACTCACTGCCCCAGGACCTTTCTGACTCCTGATACAGGCTGTCTCACCGAGGATCATTGGAACTTGTTAAACGGCGGTGGTACAGTCGCCAGTAACCTACCACGGACGTTCGAAGGCTAGTCAAGGGCATATGCCGATTATTTTCTTTTATACAAAAAAAAGTACATGCTATGTACACGTGCTGTCAGTGAAAGGCAGAACAGCTTTATGTGGTCTGGGCGGTATACTGCTGGGACATTGTCGCAGCCGTGTAAATTTCGACCGTCGTGAGTGTCCGCGGAGTGGGCAGCGTGAAATCATCCGAGTCCGATTCTGACGTCGTCTCCGAACTCGCAGAATCCCGCAACAAAAACCGATAGGCGTACGTCACCACGACGAGCAGGTTGCACGCGATGATCCCGCACGCGGCCTTTTTGGCACAGACAACGCAGTCAGCATCAAATAATGATACCAGAAGAGAAAAGGTACCTCGAAGTCAACACCGATGATCACGATAACCAGGTGATCGAACACAAAGCCGACCATGTGAAAGACGGACGGGATCGCGAGGATGACGCTGGAAGCGAAGATGGAGAGTATCATTCGCCGTTGGCGCCTTGGCAGCTTGACCCTCCAGAGCACACGGAGCGGTACCACGATCAGGACGCCCACCGTCAACAAATCCGCTGTTGAAGCAACGTTCGTCAACCGTTTCTCACCACGGATGGTCACCTACTCGAGAACGAGAGAATCACTAGTTGCGACTCTATGTCACATATCGGCGCCGTGTAATGACGCCAACTTTGATCTAAAGTACACCGCCAGATCCTTTCCGCGATAACAGTAGCCCAAAAGACGCCACAACATGCCGCGTAGATGCAGAGGAATTTTCGTAGTCGAGTTTCGCGAATGATCCGTATAATGGAGAACATTATGCTCAAATGGCCTGCCCTATCAATCGTGTTCGACCGCGTGTCAAGGCCCGTCGCAAAAGAGTAGCCGAATGGAGGGTTACCTGATGACACACGGGTATCCAAGGGTGTAGAACCAGTACCCAACATTGGACAGTAACCCGTCTATAGTTTGACCATAAGTGACATGTATCATCACGCACACAAATTATCGACGTACCAGTGAGCACGTATATCCATTCACCCACCAGCGAGGCCAAGCATGAGAACAGTGCCACAGCGGCCCATGCATCCTCCCACCAGAAACGATGGATCTTGAGACGAAAGTATATCCGCCAGACGGTGCAAACAATGCCAAGGACTCGCAGCACAGAACTGACAACTGGACATGAGCGCGGCTAAGTGCCATGACAAGTGAAAACACAACTGTCATCGTACACACCTCGCACTGGAAGTTCTGTTGGCTGATGCATCAGGCCTACTTTGATTGGGCCCGCAGAAAAACTGAGATCACGCTATTGCTGATCGATTATATGTGCTCTGAAAAACACACCAGGGGTGAGAACACAGTTCTTCAACCCGATGTGTCAGATCGTGACCCCATGACGTTGGAAGTAAAAGGACTAGCCACGAGAGAACGGGCCGGCCACCCTGGGCAGACTTTTAAACCTGTTTCAGGGTGCATGATCCAGGGTGGTGCGCACTATACCTGTTGGCCTTGATGGGTTACATTGACACCTCGTTCCACCGTTCATCGTTGAACCAAGGCCCACAGGTATGGACAAGGTGACCATAAGGCTCACGACAGCTAGATTTAGAAGAGGAAATTATGTACATGTTGAGGACCATCGCCTGGCTGATTTGAAACAGGCCGGGGAACCTCTCTTTTTTCGGAAGGGTCAAAGTTCGTGGTTACGAGAGGCTACCTCCACGGTCTTCTAGCATTGTGTCTGCCGATTCACTTATAAGTCTAGTCAGGTATTTGGGAAAGGATTTATTACTGGGGTCGGCCGATGCATTTGTTGTCCAACAAATAAGGCTTCTTTTTCGGGCCGGTCAGGCCGTGTCGCCCACCTCACGCCGCAATTCAACCCAGTACATGGCATTACTTCAGTGAAGTACTGAATACCCTCCTGCTGTCTCTCCAGAGCTGAAGAAAGATCCAGGCGTCCCAAAACTTCCCGATCTCAAATTCCGGAATGCAAAGAGACAAAAAACACATTCGGTGAGATCTCTCTCTTCCCATCCAAGCTGACCCAGCTTGGGCTTGTCTGACTTGTGTCATTTTACTCATCCAGCCACCTGCCCGCACGAATCCAGATGCAACGATGGCTTCTGAACCTACACTGTCCTCACTCGCGATGTTAGCTTCCTTGCTCGACATCTGTACTATCGCCTGTACAGAAGACCAAGGAACAGATGTGACGACACTGCGTGCGCGCACTACACAAGGTCATCGATGAGAGCGACATCGTCATCCTCGTTCTCGACGCGCGCGATCCAGAGGGGTGCCGGAGTCGACTCGTCGAAGAGGAGATCCGACGACGGGAAAGCGAGGGCAAGAAGTTCGTGTTCGTCCTGAATAAAATAGGTGCGTGGGCTCCCTTTTCCCCATAAGTAGGCTAATACAGTCGACCCTTGGTCTAGCGAGAGAAAATGCACAACAGTGGCTGTGGTATCTCCGACACACATGCCGACGGTCCCGTTCCGTTTAGCTGCGCCTCATTGCATCAGCGCTTGAATCTGTGTCATGTGCAACAGCACCGGCATTACTTCGGCTCTTGAAAGCGTACAAGCTGAGCGCGACCCAAAGTGTGATGGTCGGTGTTGTCGGGTTTCCGAACGTGGGCAAGAGCAATCTGGTCGACTCGCTGAAACGATCCAAAGTTTGTTTCATTTTCTCAGATCGGGTATCTTGTCTTTGCCATCATTGAGCGCCTCTCTGGTAGGTGTGTGCAGTTGCTGCCCAGCCTGGGCATACCAAGGACCTGCAGATGGTCCAACTCGAGCGTGACCTGAAGATTATCGACTTTCCTGGCATTGTATTTGATAAGGATGAGGACGATGCTGCGATCAGCCAACACCAAAAGGGCAGTGTATTACTCCGAAAAGTGGTCAAGGTCGAGGATATTGGTGATCCGATTGCCGTCGGTGAGTCATCACGATCCTCAAGCTGGGCGACCGACCTGATGCTCTTCTTTTTTTCAAGTGGAAGAAATCCTTGCTCGGAGCGAGCGTGCGACGCTACGAAAGATCTATGGGCTCCCAGAGTTCTCGAACACGCTCGAATTTCTGGCCATGTTGGCACTCGGCAGCGGAAGGCTGCTCAAGGTGATCTTCATTTTGCCCCCCTCTTTTATCCCGACCCCATCTATAGGGTGGCACACCGGACATTCTCACGTGTTAACGGACTGGAACCACCAAAAGATTCCCTGCCATTTGGTCCCGCCCACGATCCACCCTTCCTTGATACCGTCCACGATCCCGAGCAGCGACACTGGTGCTGATACCGTCATCGTCGCTCCCGGGGCAGAGACCGTCGGTTAAGCACACATCCGGACCGAGTTCTCCGAACCGTTCGAGTTGGCAGGTTTGTTCAGTGCAGCGGACGTGGGCGCGTTCGCGTCCGAGGAGGTCGTAATGGTGGACAACAATGATGACGGCGGGGAGCGCATGACGGTGGTGGCGGACGATGGCGCCGTACATTTACCACTCAAACGGTCACACTCGCTTGATCCCGATCCTGAGCCTCGGTCCAGGTTTCAGGTTGGTGTTGCTCCGCGTGCTGCGCTGTCAGATGCGCCGTTTTTGCGGACGCCGAAACGGCTTCGGAAGGTAAGGGACTTGTCGGCGTAACGAAGATGCTGCCACCAAGAGCCACCCGCTTTGTCGGAAGGCACTGAGGAGGGATGCGAAACGGGCAAAGACGAGTGGCGGCTCGGTTCAAGCTGCAGCAGGGGGATGGCGAGGGTGCAGGAATGGAGGTGGAGGTTGTGAAGTGTTAAACCTGTTACACCTCCCTCATGGCTGTTCATGAATGATGTACTATACATGACAAGGTGATCAAAGTTGCGTGTATGTGACAGTGTACAGCCCACTCGGACATACAATTTGTCCAGGCACCCACCCGTCTGTCTCTTTTATCCATGTAAGATACGCCGTATCTCTTCAGTACTAGTGTGCCTGTGTGGTACGTTCACCGCTGGTCGATCTGTGCTTTGGCAAGAACGTGCGCTTGTTTGTTTCGGGTCCGACCGAGGCCGCGCCGAGCACCTTGACAAAGCCCCTGTCCGACCACACGTCATCATTGGATGTTTGTCAGTGGTGGGATTCGACCACTCACCGCTGCGTCGCGTCGACGTACCCTTCCCTGTCAAGCCGTCCACGCGTCTTGAACGAGATGCCCTCGCTGGAGAGGGTGACTCCACGGTCCTGAAGCCTGGTTTCGTTCGCGTGCGTGCAGCGGACATACTGAGCGACGACGAAAGCCAAAAAGGAGAGAGAAACGACGAGACGTACGACGTTCTGACAGACTGCCACTGCGTGGTGATGGACCGGGCAGCGTAGAGCACGCCGAGGACCGTTCCGATGAAGAAAAGCGTGGTCTATGCGGAATCAGCCAGTCTATCAGCTGCGAGGCACAATCGGACTCGCAAGACGCACCATAAGGAGAGAAAAGAGGTCAGTCCTGAGACTCGCATCAGCGGACAGGGAGGGGGGGGTGTGAGTACGACGTACCAGGAAGCCATGGTTAGGTTCGGATGCCGTCGACGTGGACGTTGTTGGAAGCTTGTTCAGAGTTGTGTAGATATGGCAGTAACGTGCTTGACGATGTGGTGGTGATGGCGTGGGGTCAATCCTGGGGTATATTTGTATTCATCATCGGTGGCGATGCCCATTGTGCTTAGCCGCTTGGCATACCATTCATCACTGCTTTCTCTGACGTCAATGGGTACTTGGCGCAAACTGGCAGGACTCACTTAGTTCTTTTTCTTCGTACAGACCTAGTTTTATCTAGCATCCGGGGCCCGCGTGATGTCACCCCTATCATCTCGAGCCTGAAATCTTCACATCCGAGTCCGCGTGATTTTCGGTAGTCCCAAGTGGTCGTCTGAGAGTGCAACCTGCGATTGAATCGCTCGTGCGTTTAGACTTGAACCACAGCAAAGCGACCCGCACGCCAACCGGCCACAAGACGACCCAACAAGAGCGGAAGCGAGCTCGACCGTCGCCAGGAGGCCCAGGACATTTGAAGCTCTACTTCAATCCAACTTGCAACGTGGATCGGTCAGGATTGCAACGTCCAGTGATGAGCTGACTCTCAACCATGGCTCCACGCGCACTTGATTCTGGTTGACATATCACTCACATGCGTCATGGGTGCTCGGAAAAAATGGACCCTAGGGACTTTTTTCAGAATTGGTGTAGTGAGTAGCGGTTGTCCCCTCAGGATCAACTGGCTTGATGCAATGTGTACAGTAGCGTGTGGCCTGCGCCCTTGTCGAGACGCCCATTTCGTTAATTTGCATGGGCTTGGGGACGCCAGCGTGTTGTTGGCATGCACAAAAAGCGCGGCAGTCTTGCCATTGAGTCGTCTCTGCTGCCATTGAGTCGTCTCTGCCCTCGACCCTTCTCAGTAAATCCAACGGTTTTACCTCAGTGACCTGACTTGGGACCAGCACCGCCATGTCGCAACCTCAGCTAGAGGGCACCATCTACGTGACGGGTAAGTTACAGCCTTTGCACCCTGATCGGCGAAGACTAATTGCGATGAGCAGAGGTCTAGCGAGACTTTGGAACATATCATGGTGTAGACTGCCAACCACCACCAGTCAACAACGACATACCCAGACCATTCCCCAGTAACACCAGCACCACCTAACCCCTCAGATCCATTCGACAAAGCCGCAAATTGAGAGAACAAATCCCAAAGTGTCGAGCTTGAGGGGGAGCGGAAAGTATTTTCAAGTATTGACATCGGAGTGAAATCAACCAAAGCGAATGCAGCGGCAGTGTCAAAGGGCGATGGGGACGCCAGGAATCAACCTAAAGTGTTGCAGGATATGTTAGAAGATGAGCGTGAGTGCTCACAACGCCAGGCAACCAAAGACTCGCCGGGGAGGACTCCGGATGGGCTAGACAAGTTAGGCAGCAAAACAGCTGTATTATGTACTCACTACGGGTTAACGGACGCCTTACAAGCATCAGCGACGAGCGCGTTGTCGAAACGAATGTGCTGCATGGAGGTTCCAGGCCACCAGACCAGTGGGGCAAGCCAGTCAAGTCAGGACGAGTCGGAAGGGTGAGCGGGTGGTGAAGAATACGAGACAGAACTGATCGAACGATATGTTTGTTGGCAACGGGACCAAGTCAGTCCGTAGCCAGGTGTGATAGGTGACGACACCGAAGACACTGGAGAGGTCGGCAGAGAATATGATGCAGAGAATATATCACGGTGGTAGGGGGAGTCATGTACCGTGCTCTATAGGCTAAGCGAGGGATACGAAGCGGTTTTGGGTGATTCATTGATTCAAGGGACTCTCAGCACGGTGTCCCGGCGGCTGCAGGCACTCCACGAGATTGAGTGGCTTTGAATTGCACAACTGTCGTGTCCATTTCTTACATGTCGCTCTTCAAGTGGTCCAGTGAGTTGATAAAGTGTTTCGTTCGAACCCTACTGACTCTTCGCTCTTTTCTATAGTTCCAGAACGCTGCAGCGCGAATCGTGTTTTACCTTCCATTCCACCCGAGATATATCTCGACATATTCGACTACATTGCCTCGTCGGCCACTACAGGAAACCTAACACGAGTACAACTTCGGACGTTCGCCCATCTTTCCTGCGTGTGTAGATTTTTCGCCAACGCGTGTCTTCCCCGCGCTTTCGAATGCGTCGAGTTCTCTGGCTCGCCGCCCTGCAACGATGCGTCGCCTTTGCGCCGCGATACTCGCGGGAGCATGCTGTGCGCCCAAATTGCCACCGGGCTGCCCCTCGCGCTCTCCCTTGCCAAGATGGTCAAAGAGTGCCGTTTCGTGAACTGGACGCACGCGTGGGCTGCCCAGCTCTTCTTTAGCAAGTACACGGCCGAGTTTGCGCGCATGACGCACCTCTGTCAACTCACGTTCTCAACCAGCTTCGTGTGTGCTGAACATTGGCACATCTTCGGCACGCTCGAAGCGCTCCGCGATCTCTCGTTTAAAGAATGCACGTTTTTGCGCGGGGGTCCAGCAGACGTCGAACGGCCAGAGGAGAGGCTCCAGCTAAGGTTATCACGTCTACAAGTAATCCGGTGCAACGGAACTCGCCATCCCTTCGCAGCCGTGGACGCGCGGTGCTTGCACACGCTTGTCGTTGACCTCAGAAGTCTGAACATGGATGGGTTTTCTGAGTCCGCACTCAAGGAACTGCACATCGTTGTCCCGGATTTGCCGCCCACCTTCAACCCCTATGTCAGCAGGTTTCTCGCCATGCTCCCACGAGCACCCCGATCCATTGAGGTATTGTCCTTTTTCCTTAGTTTCGGTTATGCAAAAAGGGTGTTCGAGGATCCTGGCTGGGGGAACCTGCCTCTGCTTCGCTCGATGATAATCAGGGGCCCCTCTTCATTGAGGTTTGTTTTTAATGTAAGTCGATTTGCCGTCATCTAGTGTCTCCTTTGGTCGCTTGACCCGTTTTCCAGGCCCTTTCTTTCTTTACAGGTATCATTAGTCACCTGAGCCTAACAAGCCTACAATCACTCAAGCTGGAACCCTCCCAGGACGCAATGCTGCCCTCCATACTCGAAGACCTCCAGCGTCTCCTTGACAAGAAACTCAATGGTGCCTCTGCCCTTACGTACGTAGACGCTTATGGGGCCGGTTTCCGTCTAGTAGATGGGCATTGGTCAAGAGTGCCTTGTAAGGCATCGTAGTGAACTTCCAATCTCATCGACGAGCTTCGTCTCAAGAGGCTGCTCGGTTTCGAAGAGAAAACATTCAGTTCATACCAGCGTCGGGCAACGGCATGCGTGCCGAGAACTACACACCTTCAGACCCTCAGCATCTCTACTTTTCGGCAGCGCTATCGTTTTACGATGCGCTGTAGTAAATATGTATTATTCAGGTTTGTTCTGATGTTGAAGTGTAGGGCCTCGGCATGTTCTTCCAAACTCCAGACAATAACCCACATATTCTCCGTTAATAAATATTCGAGATTGTCGTCTTTCAAGCGTCGAGTTATATAGCCACACGTTTTGGAAGACATTTAGACCCGACCTAAATTCTGCTCGACGCGTGGCGCATGTTGCTTGCAACAACTTGGTTGAAATCTTCAAGGTTGACAACGGCGACGCATTATGGCTTGGACCTTACCCTGTACATGAGGTCCTCGAGTGTGGTCTGCCAGTGCTAAGACGAATTGCCACTCACTCGAGCTACCTCGGACCCGTCCCCCACTCAGTGTCAACTGAAACAGGTCATCCACGCGTCGTTTTAGTATTTCCGGAGCAGCCGTCGCATGTGCCTCAGGCATGCTCGTGGTTTAATGTTTATCAAGCGGTCGCATTCCTCTGGTGAACCTGTCGCATCCGTCGTGAGTTCCCTCCCCTCCGTGCTCATCTTCACTCAGCCAGAGTATGGCCTAGCCAACGTGTGTCTCGCGTCCTTGTACGAGCTCGCTCTTGCAGGTACCAACATCTACATTGCATCCTCTGCGTCTCTCAGGACACGCATCTCACGTCTTTATGAGCATATCCTTCGTCAGGCTGCGCGTCCAAGTGGCTGGCTCGTAGGCTTGGTCAGTTTTTGCGACTGTCAAGGCTTGGCGTCGCTGAAAGCCCTTGAAAGGCACAGCTTGAACCTGTTTGGTTTTCAGCATCCTCCGGGCGCTGTGAGAAGCTACTCAATGCTTGAGGCCACAATTACCCCTGGAGTGAGGAGGAATACCTCGCGGGGATTAACAACTACAAGGAGATCGTGATCGTCGTAGGCATCTGGTTCCGTGTTCCCCAGAGATGCCTGCAAGCCCTTGGGGCAAACACTCACCACTATATTACCACATTCCATTCTGGATGTCGCAAAGGATGTCCAGCCCTATTTGCGGACTCACGAGGAGGATTGCCCGAGCCTTTTCTCCGAACAGCGGCGCGGGGTGCTCGTCATTGTCGTCCGCGCACCCGGTTCTCGTGTGTGTTTCATAACTATCGTTGTTTCTGTTTACCATCTCGACGAAATGAAAGAACATTCTACGCTGACGACACGTCCTAGTTATCATTTAGGAAACGACGATCTGATCACGACTGCGCGCGTCGCATTCCTGAGGTCCATTGAAGGAGACAGGCCTTCCATGGACGCTACTCCGTCTGCATATTTCGCGCGCCAGCTTGATCCAAACACAGCCATGCCCTGTGGCCGTCCTGCAAAATCTCAGGAGACCATCCCTGCAGCCTTGTTCCGTCCCGCCTTTTCCCAGTTCCTCGACGACTGCGAGAGTATTCAAGTCGCAGACATAGATCACGAATTGCTCAGGAGCCTCGTTCGCGTTATGACGGCTCAACATGACGTGGAATCCCTGTGGAGGGAAGCCGTTGGCAGGACGCTTGCAGGCTATTTTCCTGGCGTAAACACCAGCATCAACGGCCATCGTCATGCGATCACCGCATTTATGAGCGAAGAAAGGGATGATGTACCAACCGACCCGTATTTCGAAGCTGCCAGGTGTGGATGAGAGACGGCTCCCAAGTCTGCGGGGTCTCCCTTGGCGTGCCTCAGGCGCTCATTGCCGTCTATAGTCGGTGCCCTTGCTACCATCTTCATCTGGCCCATGCTTGGTATTGGCGGACTGACCGTTTCTTTTTTGCAGGGTCGTTTGTTCAGCTCGCGCACGTACTCCCATATCCAACAAGTTACCGCTCGCTGCGCGACCACACTGATACATTTCCAGTATGTCGGAGACGTGGAACCGAGCAGGCTCCTCTTTCATAGTAGGACAGAGGGCAAAGCCGACCACCTCTGCATCAAGTTCGTTAGGACGTATTCGCTCAAAGCCCACGCATGTCTCGCGTCGTTGGGCCGTACGCTCGCCCTGCGAGGGGGTTCGAGAAACCTCGCTGACAAATGCATGGTGGTGGTGGACTGGGTCGGAGAGGAGTTTGAGAATCCGAGCGATGCCGCGCCGCCCGCGTTCTCGGTCTTGGAACATATACGCGCCAAGCTGATGCCGTTTCGCGGAGCAGGGGAACGTCCACAGTGACCTGCGCGCTAACCACGTGATGGTGTCCAAGTCCAAGTCACCGGACGAGATGCGATTCATGATCGTCGGTCTGGACAGCGCGGGAAGGAACAGTACTCCTTTTTCTTGGATGCCGAGAACTCGGAGGATGACGATGTAGAACGTGGTACCGGGGGGAGGTCACCGGGAGCGCGTGCTAGAAAGAGGATTCTAGCGGAGCATGACCTCGAGATGCTTCGTCACATGGCCGAGCTCGACTCGGATGACTGGGTGTGTGAAGTTTCTGGGCCTCCTTCTGGTGCGTAGTCAGTGTTTCGAGCTATGGGATGTATCGCACAAAAAAAAAGAGTGGAGTTTAGGCGCGACGAAAATATGGATTCGACATCAGTCGCTGTGACATGTTACAATGACAGGATTTTGTCTTCGTCATTTCGTTGTCAGGCTTGCTAGAGCTTGCTGTATGACCGACGAGCATGTTGAACAACCAGAATAGAGAGAGCGCAAGACTGAGAAAAAAAGAAAAGAGGAAGCGAGTCGACTACGAAGAAAGACTCGGGCAATACAGTAGTGCACGGGCCGTCGATCGGAAGCTCATAACAAGTATTGCATGTGACTGTGACAATGCAGGAGTCGGCGGCATTGTCAGGGAGGCCCCCCAGGACGCCGGAATCGAGTGGGAGCACACTCGAACAGGTCGAGACATGTCGGTCGGGGGTGTATATTCGTCACACCGAAGGCCTCTGTGACACATAGGATCGATTCGACAAATGGCCCTGTGACGCGTGACAGAGCACGATTTTTGACACGTCAAAAGGACCTTGTGGCACGTGACAGACGAATACGCGCTTGCGAGTGCCTTGCATATTTTCCGTGTACATGTACTGCCGGGAAGCTTTTTCTTTTTTCTTTTATTTCTGTCAGAGCATTTCTCTGTTCGCTCGGGCTCTATGCATCCATCTGCATTAGACAACAAACTGTTCGTTCGCGTTCATGCTTCTGTTTTTGCGCTCTGTTCCCCTTGCTGGGTCGCCCCCTTTTCCCTGCCAGTGATATGCCGTTGATCATTGGTTTTAATCTACTTCTTCAAGCAATACAATGACCCCAGGATCTTCTACATTCCTTTCCAGGATCTGGTCTTTCCCTAGGGCGAGATCGTCCGGCTGCTACACCGACCAAGCCAGGGTGTCAGTATATACACCAGGTGCGTGGGGCGCTCACCACGGTCAACGTGTCTTCTTCGACCAACACAATGGCCCCAGGTTCCTCTACATTCCCCTCCAGGGTCTGGTCTTTCGCTAGTGTGAGATCGTCCGGTTGCTACACCGACCAAGCCAGGGTGTCAGCACACGCACCAGGTTTGTGGGGCACTCACCATGAACAGCGAGACTTCTTCACCGTCTTCATCGAGCGGGTCCCATGGGGCGGACACCGCGTCGACCCACCTGTCGTCCACTCGTGATCGACATCCAAAAACACAAGTATCGCCACGCACAAGTCGTCCCCCTGCGGTTCCTCCTCGGAATCTGCGGAATCTGCGTATGAATTACGCGCGGCGCGGCTCATACTCCAGGTCCACTTGGTGCGGCGCTTGAGGGTGTAGAGCGGGGTGTAAACGTAGTTACCTTGCTTGTCGCACGCCTTGCGGACGAGGTCGGCCTGCGCGTCCGTGTGCCAGCCAATGCCGCCGTCTGCGCCCGCGGTGGCACCGGCGGCGGCGGCGATGGGAGCCTGAGCGACGAGCGCAAGCGAGACCGTTTCCCCGGCTGTGTCGAGGAGGGGGGGGAAGGTCAATCGCACCGACGCGCGGGGGAAGAGGACGTACACTTGTTGGAGAGGTACATGGAAAAGGCGGGGCAGACGTGGACGTTGGTGACGAGCCACTTGTCCCTCAGTTTCGGTACGCGGTAGAGGGTGTCGAGGATGACGTGACGGGGGAGAAAGGTCTGGCGGGGACGGTGCATGATCAGGAGGGCGTCGCGCTTTCCGTGTTCAAACTGCCATTGGCCCTTGATGGACGCGTTGGCGATGCCGGCGATGCCACTACAACGTCCGTGGGGGTGTGTCCGATAGCGCCGAGGTCAGCTGAATACTAGGGTGACGGGGAGGACGCACACTTCGGGTCCGAGATGGAGGTCGAGCCGTTTGGCGCCCTTGGACAAGACGAAGTAGTCGTCCTCGACGCTGCCCTGTTGGGGCGGGTGGTCGGCGAGGCAGATTGGGGACGCGAGTGCGAGCTTGTCGAGCTCGCGCTGGAATTCGGGGTCGTAGATGTTCCCGTGGACGCGCAGGTCGCCGGTATCGTTCTCGATGTCGCCGTAGGAGCCGACCTGGTGAAGATGAGGCGAGATAAACAAGTACTCGGGGATGCGGACCTCGATAGGGATGGGGGGGTCCCAGTTGACCCATTTCGAGGATACGTGGCGGATAAGGTCAATGTATTTTCGCTGGAGGCATGGCATCGCGGCGAGGACCTGTCGAAGGGCTGGGACGGAAAGCGGCTTAAGTGTTTCCCAGCTGTGGGCGGTGCAGAATCCGGGCGACCATCCGTGCTGGGACCGCCCCCACCTGGGTGTCCCTTGGTGGGTGGAAGAAAGAGTCAACCAGGTAACCGCTGATAGCGTAACTGATAAGATACAGCGATACAGCCATCATGCATCACGTGCCTGTTTGTTGATCATGCCAGGATTCCCATGCCACCAACTACTCCTGACTTGAGCAAGTCCTCCCACAATATCCAAAGGGTCTGTTCACTGTCTCCCACAGTGAGCACTCTATGTCATTCAGCTGAATGCTTCATAACTTCCACAAGGGGATGTCAAAGTACTGTTAGGTATTTGAAAGAACCTGACAGCCCAGCTGGTCTATGAGATTGTGTCTTGTTACAATGGCTTCTTTGCTGATACTTGCCTTCACCTATCCTTAAACCATCAGCCTTTTGAAAGGTCACACTGTATTGTACACCTTTATACTCTCATTGAATGCTATAGCTGATAGTCCACCTACATGGTTCTAGAAAGTAGTAGTCAGGGTAGTGATTAAATCCCCTGATAAGAGCTTTTGCAGGCTCAAAACTACATCTTTCACCCACTTCTTTGTGTGTTCTATCTTGAATCACCAGGCTTCATGCGGCTTTGATCCTTGGATAGGGGTGTCCAATGGACACAGTGTTATGCTTGGCCCAGGTAGGAACAAGTGTAGACCTAGTGGGTGAAGGACAAGGGTGAGTGGATGAAGGATGAAGGAAAACAAGGGTGATTGCCAGGTAAGTCTAGCTTAGGACACAAGGCTAGACTATGGGGGTTTATATACCTGTCTGTGAGGTGCACAGACCAACTACCATATTTAGAGAACAATAGGAAAAGGGAGTCATTGTGATGACATGAAAAGACTAATGAGGAGAGGGAAGTTTGAGCTGGATCAGACATGAAGTAAGTGGTAACAACAAATGATCTGGGTTGTCAGATCTATGGGTAATTGTGAATGACTAAGTATCTGGTTGGATGGATTGAAAGGTAAGCAGGAAAGGATAAGCATAAATGTAGGAAAAAATATGGGAAAATGTGGAGAAAAGGGGCAAAATGTAACACACAGCATACATGTTGCCATTGTCCAGGTCAGTCACACACACACATAGACCTAACCCTGTGCATACTTCATGTATTCAAGCTTTCTAACTACTTATACTTGAAATGTGGTCAGAAAAGTCTATATGACATGTTGAATACTTAGTGTTTAACATATTGTTATTAAGAATTAGGATTAGATCAATGAAAATATTTAATAATATATAT
>JBBPLU010000319.1:0-25359 GCA_038089935.1 Boletellus emodensis | reverse complement strand
TCATGATGACTCGTATCCAGCCATGTGATCATGTTGAGAGTCACTCTGACTCGGTATGACTCGGAATGACTCGGTTCCGAGTCAGTATGAGTCAGCAGGAGTCATTGTTGTAGAATGTTTCATATGTCATCATGCACTGCCTCATGACTCATGCTGAGTCATGGTGAGTCATGGTGACTCAGTCCCTGACAACTGGTGAAACCTTTTTCCCGGTTTCTGGAGACTTAGTACAATTCCTAATGATTAGTGCGCTTCATTAGTACAATTAGCCCCTGAAGCAATGTTTTCTGATGTTTCTGAGTGTTCCGAGCTTCCCGAGTTTCCAGTTCCAAGTTCCGAGCTTCCCGACCACTTCTGATCACTTCTGAGTGACTTTTTACTCGGTATCATCGGAACTTCGGAAAGTCATTTCGGAACTTCGGGACTGTGTCCGGAACCTCCGGAACTCTTTGGAACTTATGTTATCAATCCTTATGTAGGATTTCAACACTGTGTGTGTTTCATATGACAGGCATGGGGAAAAGAAGCAGTGAAAAATGCTTCAACATGGTAATTTTCACAACAAATCAACAGCAGCACACTTGTACCAAGTATGATTACCATTCTCAGACCTCCTGATAATGTATATTCAACACAAAATAATTATACATTATACAATATGCAAGGCTTCCGTCACCCAACTCAGGTGGAGCTCCAACTCCATACACAATGAGAATTATACATATCAAGGTCATACATTATGAGAAGTTCTACTGTATGTACATACTTAAACATGACAACTGAGGGCTTATCTCTCAGTCTGAATATCATATAAATTCCCTTCTCATTTTCTCTCTCTATCCCTCTGTCAGATTCCAACCCTGACCCCTCTATTCTCTTCTTGCTGTCCCTCTGTCTTTAGGCCAGTTGGACTCTTGTCTCTTCATTGTCCTACTGTCTTTGTCCTACTACCTTCAGGCCAGTCAGATCCTGTTACAGATTTGGTATATATACTTTATGGTTCACTTTAGTCTACTATCCATTGGGATCCTAATGTTGACTATAATCCTTTTTGCTCTTCTTACTTAGATGATGATATGTATCTGGCATTCCCTCTCTATCTGCTGTCAGATCTGAACTCTTTTAATCATTGATCAATGTGTAACCATGCCATATTGGCTGTGTTACATTATGTAGTCTTATCCACTTATGGATACATTTCTCCACCAGAGGTATCTCTTTATTATCCTGTATTTTCCCACACTTCCACATCAGGTAACTCTTGACATTCTGCTTGTGGCATTTCTTCCATTCTCATATTATTGTCACTTAAGTTGAGTACAGCTCTGTCTGGATATTTATACATGTCTTGTACCACTAGCTATTTCTCTAGCTAATTCTGCACAATTCTATGTGCAGTTTCTAGTACTATGAGTCCAATATGTCAGATAGTAAGATCCTAGACTTCTATTAGTCTTCATACCATTATTGAGTGTATATTCAACAACTAGAGTCTGTATGTACACATAACAGACTCCTGCCTCTCCACCTTCCAAAGTCTGAGGACATAAAGCATACAAGGACACAGCATGCCATTCTGCATCATTAAAGTCACAGTCTCTATTTATCTCTACTCCTATTTGTCCTCTGCTCATCATGTCCTTTTGCCTATCTCTTTGCCTTGTTGGAGTGGAGTGGAGCTAGTCAGATTGGGACTGCCAGGCAGACTCATCCATTCAGAGTTTTAAAGTTCAGATACAGCATCAGACATTCAAATATCAGGCAATTACTATAGCAGTGCTATGTTTTTCTCAAAGTCTTATTTAGAGATCACTCTCAGAGACAGCTCTCAGACTGGTTTCATCATCTAGTTGGGATTGACTGTGTAGCATGCCATTGTGGTCCGTTTCGAGGCAGCGTCGTCTTGATTGACTGCCCGGATCCCGATATCGGCGGGCTAACGGTTTTGGCTTATTTGGCAATCGCCACCCCTCGACTCGAGCCTGACGGTTTCAGTTGTGACACAGTCGTTTCGGCCGCCTTGGTATTAACGGAGGTAACATGTAAACGGAAAGCGCCACAGAGTGCCGATAGGCTATCCTCCATTTAGCAGTTCATTGCACGACCAACTCCAGTGGGAACAATAACCTTGGTCCCGACGAACGACCAGAAGAAACATTGCGCGTGAGTGTTTGTTATTGGTTTCGGCTTCGCGAACTCAGGCGGTTACGACGCGCGTCGTCGCGATCTGCGATTACACATGTGTCGTACTGGCATCACCACATCTCGGACGGGAATGTTTTTCCATGATATCGTTGACAAACAGACGAAGGGTGGCGTTGAAACATCTATTTCTTTTTCCAATGGAACGCATCTAATGACTTTTGGAATGCTGTACCAGAGTTGTTTCAATGTGCGGAAGCGAGCCCTTGGATAGTCGATTCGATCAATTTAGTCAATGACAATTCCCGTCGCAAGTGCAGCGAGGTTCCTGTGTACCCTGAATTCAGAAAAGAAACCCATATGACCCATCATAGTTCTGTATCTCGGAGACTTCGCGATGCAATACAACCATGCGGGGATATTCCGTCTATCGCTTGGATACCTTTTGTCCGACGACACTGCGCGAATCGAAAAGGCACCAGTTGACAGGTCTTGGCTCGGTTCGGAAAGCGACGGGTATGAAGAAAGAGTCTATTTTCGCTCTCCCGCGTTGCGTGCCATCATTAATCGTTTGTATTTTGCATTTGTGATAGGCAAGCCTGCCCATGACACACGGGCGCGCGTACTACGACACCAACATTTGTGTCGTTTCAACAGATGGCGGTGAGAAGGCAGCCATGCCGTATGGCTCCTAATACAAGGTATATCGATTGTCATATTTAGTATCGTGGTATGGCAGGAACTTCACATCCGTTCCGCTTCTGAATCTGCGGCGACAATGATGACACCGTGGCCGCACCCTTTTTTACGCTCGGCTTCAGGGCTGCGGAAGATTGACGCTGTCGCGGCGGCGGTCGACTCACTCCACGGCCCCGGTCTCGTTGTCAGGCACCCTATAACGACAACGTTTGTTGTCCTCACATATATCCACAAGGCGCGATAACGGTCCTGAACCGATCGTTCAAGTGATCAACCAGCCATCTTTTCTGGGCGCCACATAATTTCCAATGGTGGTCACGACTGCCCGGTAGAACGTGAAACTTGGCACAGCAACCTGCAAGACAGCCAGACGAAACCCCAA
The DNA here is from genome assembly GCA_038089935.1 of Boletellus emodensis. NCBI lineage: Eukaryota > Fungi > Basidiomycota > Agaricomycetes > Boletales > Boletaceae > Boletellus > Boletellus emodensis. The sequence continues at coordinate 22,136 of JBBPLU010000319.1, read as the reverse complement.
TAGGAACTCCCTCGCCTTGGTTTATAATTCGGTACGGTTTTTACAACGTCTACACCGTTGACGCTCGTACAAAGGAAAATGTGTGTGTTGAGCGAGAAGCTCCGATCTCCGGCCTTCCACACCCAATTCGTGTGGACGTCAGGGTCCCCTTGGGAGTGGGCGGGCTCCGTTGCGTACCTCGTTCCCTCGGCCCAGTGACCGCCGTCCACATGGATGCCCGCCACAGTCACGTTTGGCGGACTAAAAAATATACAGCGGTTTCATCCCCCTGTCAAAGGGGAATCACCTATGGAGTTAGATTGGCGTCGAACGAGCTGTCTCATGTGCCGCCAAGACCGACACAGGAAAACAGAAGGAGAAACCGACCATGCGTATGGTACAGTGACACACGGGGGAGGCCAGGGAATTGTTGGCGGCTCCCAGAGTTTCGCACGTCATTGGACTCATGGCGCACGACTCACCACATATTAGGAACCCAGGCTGAATATTTCGCACTACGCGGATGGATAGGCTGGGCGCAAGTTCGCCTTTGCGAGACACTTCCTGGGAGGGGGGGCAGACTTAAGCCGGCTACCGGCAGAACGGGGGGAACGAATTCGAAGCCGCAGTGTCCCGCTGATTCCATTAGAATCCATCAAGCCTTTCGACTCGCGGGATAGCGTAAAAATGGGACATGAATACGGAATTGCGGCTCCACGGATCCCTTGGAGTTGAATGGCACTCTTGATGTGATTCAATGGGTGGTTGTTGATGCTGGGAGGTCCTTATTGGTGGCACCCCCTGCAAAGGGGATGCGACTGCCCCGGTTTGGTTTGATCTCCGCGACCGAGGGGTCCTCACTCCACACGGCAGCCCATTTGAAGCGAGGCACGGGAAAAGAAACTGCTTCCGTTAGACTCTCGGTTAACGCCAAGAATTGTTGTTATCATTTTTCTCTCTAAATCAATGACACGGTGACTTGCATACAATATACCATCAGGAGTTATCTCCTCGGCTACATTCAAGAACTAGGTTAGATAAAACGACAATTAGGCGATACGCCAGACGCCAACAAAACACTCGAGTCTAGATCGTCATCCCGCACTAACAAGTACGGCGAGCGCCGCATCAGCGCTCAGCGCTCAGTGCCTCATAATCGCCTGCTGGCAAGTCGGGCACATGCTATTGATGTTCGGAGCTACCAGACGAGAGTGAGTACCAAGTTGTGCATACAGCCGACCGACGCACAATATTGCTGAGGGTACTGTCGGCTAAGTGGCAGGAATGGAAGCCGAACCATGAGCGACAAGCGACCCGGAAAAAACGGAAGCCATACTATTGCCAACAAGTCTGCCTGCATCTGGGCGCGACACAGTCACGCGGGTGGTTGGGGCTAAATTTGCAGTTGCGGTTTTCGCAGACGATCTGTAGAGCGCGTAAGTGAGACGTCAAGGCGGGCAGTGCTGGCTCTCGACTAACAAGTTCCTCTGGCTGCGACGTGAGTTAGTCGAGCTGAGCATCGTGAGTGAGCTGGTCACTCACCAAGGTGAAAGCATGACCACAGGTCAAGTAAACGTTGCGGACGCTAGACGAGAGGGCGGTGTAAGCGACGCGATCACGCCAACAACAGTATTGGTAAAACACTCACTGTCTCCAGCGGCACATTGTGAATCGTGGGGTTAACTCGACGAGGAGAGGCTGTAAGCAACAGGGAAGAGGCAAGTGACCGAGTGTGTCTGCAATACGAGAAAGGGCAATGGTATGAACTGGCGGGTCGTCGGGGCCTTTTATGCTCCGAGTGAAGCTATGAGATCATCCCCCAAACGATTCGACAGCCAAGGACGTACAGGTAAAGCGGCAAAGTGAGCCGCCACATCGAGCACAGATTGCGCAGCCATCCATAACGAGAAGTTAGTGGATGCCGTGCGTCATTTGATTAGGGTCTCGCAGGCGTTTGTCGTCGAGGAAGACAACACCGGATAAGGAACAAAAACAAATCACGCAGGTCGTCAATGGGAAGCGCCTCGAATCTGGTCACACGATATCTGGTATTCGGCGACTGCCACAGATTTAGATAAATGAGACCTGTCAGGGAGGACCGGACGATTACAGCACTCGATTGAACGTGTAACTGCCCTGACTCACAAAATTGAAGGAAAGGTTAAGTGGCGAGCTGGGTTTGGAAACTGTCACATCATGGGGAATCTTGAAGGTGATACCCGCTGCCGTCAGCGTCGTGCATCCCCTGCATATGACTGTAACGGGTCCGGAAGGATGGGGGAGGCGGATGCCATAACGACACTGACGGAAGGTTTTCCGTCCAAGGTCGCGGTTACGGGTTCAGTCGGCCATTGACTGAAAAATAAGACGGCAAACGTTGGTCGGGTCTTCGTCAAGCTTTGCTGGGCTCCGTGCTCGCCAGGGCGATCGCCTACCGCCAAAGATGAGACTTTGTCGCGGCTTAGTCATCGTTCGCATAGCACTCCGATCCCGGGCGCTACCATCACGAGTGCATTGCAGCAGCGGTCAGATGCAATGTCAAAATTAAATCAGAGACCCACAGCGTTCTTGTCTGTCCCGAAGGAGAAGAAGGCAAAAAAGTTCCTCGAACACGGCAGGGTGAGCCGCGCATTCGAATTCGCGCCTGCTCTTCGTGATGACCGGAGCTTGTTCGCTCCCATGCTCACAGGACGCACTGGCACTGGCGCTTTCGGTAGCCAGTATGCAAGAAGAAAAGGCGTTACGGAAGGTAGAGAAACATCATCAGCCACAGGTAACCGACCCTTCCTGTCTGGTTTCAGCCAAAAGGCAATCGGCTCACTGTCAGCATCATGTACAGGCTGGCAAGCCTCGGGTCGAGCGGACGGATCGGGATCATACAAACAACAGGAGGAAACGACTGGTAAATCTCCAGATGGAGTGTTGCGATTAAGCTCACTTTACCCTTGTCCTCAGGCGGAGGCGATGACTATGATCGCAAAACAACGAGCCAAGGCAAAGAAGGAGAAGGCGAAGTCCAGAAAAGAGTCCAAAGGTCGGTTGCGACGAGGCGATGATGCCAACATTACCGCACCGGAAGACACCACAAGCGCCGCGCCTCGGAAAAGAGTATCATTTGCTTGAACAGCCGATCTATCAGTCCTCGCATTCCGAGCTGTTGAACGGAATACGGCCGCGAGCGATCTGATCGCGATTCTACTGCTGTCCGCCAGGATGCTCCAGCGCGCGGAATATGGAGAGGGGACTGCCAGCTACAAACCCTGGTGCGCGTTGTTCGGCGAATCCAGTTCGTGGCGATCAACCGCCGCTGTTCTGGACCCGAAGATCAACGGAACGTGGAGCATGATGTGCTGTTTCGTCCGCACAGAGGCCATGGTCCTGCCCGACCAGGGTGGTGTATGTCATCCGCTGTATCTCTTCATCACCGTCGAACAACGAGCGCACATTAGGCTTATTGTATTATGTAAGACTTCACGATGGGCTTATGTAATATGCTCTTCCCTCATTTCGAACCTGTGTGCGTGATTGTTGGTCGTCCTCAACAGCCAGTCCGCGTTCCCTTCTGGTACGTCCTCGTCGTATCCTCGCCGATCGACCTCTTAATCTGGTCAATGTCCAAGTCAACCCCGCGCGTTACGATACGGCTTATTCTAGCCTTGCTAGTGACGGTCGATGTCTCTCTACACACCCGTCTTTCCCCCTTGCCATGAATTCAGCAGCTCGCAAAAGGGTTCTCCCGAAGGCAGTTCGGACGCGCCCCTCGGGAAGCAGCAAAACTATGTCAAGTATTTACGCGACCTCCATCTTTTCCTCTCGACTCAGAACGACGTGTTGTCTCCCCCCTCTCGCCCGAGTTCCCCCATGTTTGACCATCGCGCCCAGAAGATGAAGGACAAAACACGCGACCTATTGGATTCCTCGGGAAGCGAGACATGGGATGCAAAGTGGACACGCGCTAGCCATAATTTGAAGCTGGGGTGCATAAGGGGAAGACATTGGCCAGCGGCTCCAGCCGATCCATGTCCACTGGAGCAAATCATGGATTGGTTACTGCCAGATGAAGAATCCGAGTGGATCGAGTGGGAGAAGAAAAGGGAGGAGCAAAGACGGCTCAAAGGAAAGATGAGTGCGTCTCAGCAGACCGGCAACGACCTTCCCACCGCATCGGACACGGAACAACCTGGTCAAGCAAGCTCCGCTGGGCCAAGTCGATCTCTTGACACGGCACGTCATCAGCCTCCGGGCGTGTCGCCCAGAACCCTGCGCGCCGCCAAGGAGAAGGTTAAACGATGGCAGGCGTCCATGTCTTCCAAGGTGTCCCATGATACTACATGGGGCTCTTCGCCTGCCTCCACCAGACAGGCCGTGGCGGCGGAGAGAAAACGCGAGACCGCAGTACCACAGCGAAGCCGCACCCTTGATTTTGCGGTCGTAAAGTCAGCTGCGAAACCGTTCGTCGGAAAGACGAGGAAAGGTCCTGGACCACATCCAACCATTCGCAGTGACACCCCCTCCGTGCCTTCGCGCAAGCCGCCGAAATTGTCGACGTTACCCAAGGTACCACAGGACGTAGCGCCCGTTGATGTTGACAAAATGGCGTTCAGGGGGCCCGCGGAGACACCCCCCGTAAAGGCTGCTCTGCCTAGTATTGCAAATGTATCAGAAACGGTGAGACACAGTCAAGTCGAGCCGGGTCGTATAGATTTTTCTGACCCCCATATTGCTGTAGCCGTACCTACCACCGTCGTTCCCGGCACATCTAGAGACATCGACACCACTACCCAATTCAAAGATATATGTACGCGCACCGCCATCGCCAATTCCGCCTGCAATGTTGTCAACGCCACCACCGTCGACACCTGTAAATCCCGACGATCGCCAACTCTTTCCGGCAGAGCCCCATGCCACAAGTGTGTTATCCTCTTTACCTCCACAAGTTATCATCACACAACCAGGGAAACGATCTCGAGCCTCTTCCACACCAGCGGACGGTGTTGACCTTCCTGGCACCCCACCTGCTAAGAGGTTGCAAACCTTGTCGCAGAACGGCTCCAAAGTCGTTTCTGAACACTCTCGGCCCATGTCGCCAAGCGGGGAGCATTGTATTCGAAGGGAAGCACGAGATCCGAGCCCTAGCGGAACACCGTCTCATCGACACCCTGTGGACTCTCTTGAGGTGGAAATGGGTCCACCCTTGACTCCAGTGAAACCCGATCAACCCAGTTTGGGCGCGAGTGTGCAGGACGTGCCCGAGAAAATTCCCTCGCCTGCGAAATCTGTCAGGTCATTCTTTTCTGCGCCGGACTCGGATCTCGCAGATTCACTTATGAAACCCAACCTGCTGCTAGAATCTCCTGTCAGCCCTATGCTCTCGTATGCTCAGAACCCGAGTGATTTCCTTCCCCAAATCACGTCTACCCAAGCAAGGAAAGGATCTCCTATGGCCAACCAGGCAGATAACGGCATCTTTGGGATAGGGTTTAGCTCTCAGTTCGACGTAGAAAGACACGTGGATCATGTTAGCGAGTTGCTGGAAAAGGACGTCGACTTTGATGGGTGGTTGCGGGATGTGCAGACGGTCGAAACGAGCCAAGATTGATAAGAATGTTTGGGCTACTATCTATGACACGTGTAGTCTATTTATGAGCTGAACAATAGCGCTGGGAGTAGGCCCAGGAAGGTAATGTGAAGGAGAGCACGGCCTCGAGGCGACATCTCAGCCTGGACACGGTATAGTGGAGGTCATGTGACTTGGACCATACTTGTTCGATATCAGCGCGTGTTCTAGACACTCACAACCTCGTCGTTGCTCACGATGAGCCGGAGGGACTCGCGGACGTCTCTCAATGCCAGGCAGAGCGACGCCCTTACGGAGTTCGAGAATTGTAAGTCTCTTACTGTCTATTTTAGCATGGGTTCACACTGCAGTGGCAGTCAAGAAGAAATTCCTGCTTGCAAACAAGCATATTACCAAGTAGGCCGCATTATTATGACCAGGATCAACGCTAAGTCTCTCATTTCGCCGTTAGGCTCAACTCCACCCTGAGCGTTCGGATTGAGGAACTGCAAGCCGAGATATCTACCCTGTATGTCGAGAATCTACGCCTCCGTGCTTCTGAGATTGCGCTGGCTACACAACTCAAGAAGGAACAAGAAAAATCGAGGAAAGTTCTTGCGGACGCGGAGGCTGCGGTACGTCTCTCCCACCTTGTGGATCTCCACTCCCTCAGACTCACCCCCCTCCGCCCAGACGTCGAACCTCTCGAAGCATCTCGGTTTTCTGCGGCAATCGCTGAACGTCACGTCCGGCGTACCCTCGCCAACGTTGGCACCCAAACTGCCTCTGAGGGCGCCACGCCGACCCGTGTTGGATCCGAACGTATCTCCGCTGATGCCACGGCTATCCCGCGCCCCGAACTTCCCGGGGATCACTGAGGATGACGAGGCGGCTTCTTCGCCGGAAGCGGACGAGGACGATGTCGTCCACGTCACCTCGTCGGCGCGTCGGAGGTCAAAGGATAAACCGTCGTCTTCTCGCTTAATGGTGCCACCCCCTCGGGTAGCTTCCCCGCCACCCTTGCCGACGCCCCTTCACATCCACCTGGTGGAACGCGAGACGTCCACGAAGCGGAAAGCGGGTCGGAGGCAGAGTGGACTGCTTTCCGTATCCACAGGTGCCGGCACATCGCTGGGATCGGAGAGGCCCGAGGGTCTGATACACCCCAGAGCGTCCAGTCCAGCCCTCGGTTCTCCAGAGCGCAGGAATGCGGGCTTGGCGGAAGACGATGAAGAAAGACAGGTTGACAAACTAATCGATGCAGGACCAAGTCCTGCAGAGGGAGTGGATGCAGTGGCACGGGAGAAGAGGGAGAGAAAAGAAAAGAAGTCGAGACTGGCGGAGAGGGAGGTTATTCGCGAGGATACTGACCTTGGAACGTTGAGGGTAAGGGAGAGAAAGAGGCGCAAGGAGGAAGAGGGTTCTGGATTAAAGGATGTCACTAATTCCCCAAGGAGTCGTACCAGACTCCCACCATTGGACACCCGCACGTCTGGTACGTCTAGACCCTTGCCTCCTGTCATGTGGCCCTTTTGACGCTGTCTTGGTAAGATCGAGATGGACAGTACATGCTGGAGACTGATGTCCCATCGTCTGCTGCGACTTCTGTAGCCACCACACGAACCTTCCTATCTACACCAGCAACGACACCCGTTACCACACCCCAAGTGTCTCAGCTACCAACACCCCGCACCTCAAGCCCCGTGCCTCCAAGCGCTACATCGGCATCTGAACCAGAGGTGCCTCCAGGCGGACGAGAACGTCGAACCCGCAAAAGCATCAATTATGCGGAACCTAAACTTAACACGTGAGTCTGAAACTTCCAAGAGTCCCACGAGGTTGCCAGCACACTGATGGATGTGTTCCAGAAAAATGCGGAAACCCGACCCCCCGATCCCTTTGGCACCAGTGACTGCCACAGCTCCGAAGAAACGTACATCGACGACGAGCATTCAAAGCGACGACACGGACGGACGATCGTCCCTGGATGGTCCTTCGGGACGTCCGGTCTCTCCTTTTCAGTCTCTCGCTCCGCAATCGTCGACGGCTGCGGCGACCGGCTCTTCTTTGACGAGCGGAGGTTCCTCTATCAAACGCAAGAAGTCACGGCCCTTTATACCTATCGACGACGATGACGAGAGTGATGGAATGCAAGCAGACGCTGAATACGGCAACGGCACTGTAAATGGATGGATCAACACCGAGGGTCGACGGCGGAACACCCAGGGCAACACGGCGCGGGGCAGCGGCAGCCTTCGCAGGGTTCTCGAAGTTGACGACGCGAGACGACACAGCCTCGCTGTATGACACGTACGAACGCCCTGCCTAACGGTCCCGTTGCGCTCATGGTTTTTCCCTTCTCTTTTTCGTAGGCTTATTGTATACTATTGACGGCATGAATTACGGCGATTAAAGTACCATAAGAATACCAGAACGCCTCATCGTGTAATTATACATTTCTTTCCTTTCCTCTCTTCTTTTTCCATTTTTTGGACTCAAAATCGTGACGAATTCTTTACGACGTAATTACAATGACATCTCAAGCAAGTAATATTTACAGTCCGTTTCCAATTGGTACATTCGGCCCTCCCAGCCCAGGACAGATTACACACATGCACGATAAACGCATCCAAACATACATGGGATAGGATGGGAGGAAAAGAAAGAGGTATTTCCGGCACCGAGTCTTGGGTCTTCTTCCCTTCTTCAAAAGTAGGCCTAGGCGGGCGGAAGGGGACCTATTAGACATTCTGTTTTTTTCTCATGGCATCATAAGGAACGCTTACCGCGGCGTTTGGGGGGCTCGCTGCTCCACCGATGCTTATCAAGGAGAAGAGACGTCAGGGATCAAGGCTGTACGTCGAAAGCGGAAAAAGAAGGGAGGGAGAGCGAGAGAGAGGGAGAAAGAGAAGAGATATCGCGGCGCGTACATGTGTAACGGCCAAGACGTGAAGAAAAAGGTGTATCTTCCTGTTTCCTTGCACACTTGTGACAGTGCTTCGAGGTCGAACAATTCACCTTTTTGGAGGGAAAGGAAGACGATGAGTGAAAAAAGTGATCGGGTTTGTCAGACCTGCCTATAGGCATTCCCCACAATCTTGTTCGGGCGGAAGAAAGTGAGAGGGAAGGGAGATTTAGACGCTGCTTGCGCTCTCGACATAGACCGTGCCGGTTACTCACCCAATGATGGTCTGAGAGGGGGAACGGAGAGGAGGTTGCGAACGTTGCCCATCAGTACCCAGTCATAATGTGCGTCGTCCGATTTGCGAACTTGAACCTACCTGATGAAGGAGCGGGATCCCCTCGGGGGTCGGCCAACGCTGTTATTTGCGGATATCAGAACACAGGCAGGCAAACCCAACGAGAGCACCCCCTGGATGTCAACACACCTCGAGAGCCGGTTGGTCGGATGCAATGGCGGCGAAGTGGTTGTTCCTGTACGGCCACCCGTATGTGATTGTTTCTCTCTGATAACACAAAGGGCAGGCGTACCATAGGAAGCGTTTCATGTCTTCGCTCTGCTCGATTCCCGCACTACAACAAGGAAAGAAATTATCATCTCGCGACAATAAGACGAAAAGAACTGGCGCGCAAGTGCTCCGGCTGGTCACGCAAGGCCGCCTTGGTATCATTGTCGACGGTATAGTACTTGCGAATGAATCCGACACGGATAAGGAGGATATCCGCCTGTCTGAACGTGACACCCTGCTTCTTTGCACACGCTTCGAGTTCCGCGACGCTAATAGGGTGCGCCGTCCAAGGGTCATATGGAAGTGGCCCGCCGTTAGCAGTGTGGTACTGGACAAGGTCAAGGAAGACGCCGCGTCCACAAATACCGTGCCTCGACCAGTCTGGAAGGGACGTGAAGACACCATTAGTCGCCTTGACTTGATGAATGAGGGACAAGGGACGGAAGACGAACTGTGTATGCCGAGCTTTACGCCGCCATGATCAATCTCGCTCGGATCGTGGATCTCTATCTCGCCCTCTGATAGCGACTCCGCAGGTGTGCTGAGGACAGGTTCTGGACGACAAACAAGTTTTGAACAAAACGTAGACGTACTTGTTGTAGAACACATTGTAGTCTATCAACCCAATATGCTTAAGACCGTCCCACTGCGAACCTGATTGTGTGTTCTGAGAATAGTATTCATAGAAAAGTCAGTGATTGTGGGTGAGAAAACGGGCGAGGACGTACAATGTTTATCACGTCATCTCTGATCGGAATCGAAGGTGAATCCTTTGGGAACGTCGTAACCGACGGAATCTTGCGTCCAAAGGGGGGCTACGGATCACAATCACCAATCTATTCTCAAACAATCACAGAGACAAAACTCGCCTTGGAAGGAAACTGAATCGGCCTATCCCTTCAAGTCAGCCGATACCGTCCGATACATCCTTGATCACCCGACGCACCAATTCAACGAGACCGTCCTCCCGGAACTGCCCATCCAAACAACAGCGATCCCGGCATTTGAGCAAGTAGTCTATACCGACGTCATCGCGGGAAACGTACCGGATTTCCTCTTGGGCAGCCCTCTGAACGACGTTCTCCGTCAACATGTTGATGGTTCCGAGCTGGTCGTCCTTCCCCCACACCTCCCAGGCACATCCATTGAACTCGTGGAACTTGGGAAGCTGGTCAAACGACGGGAGTGCCTTGGGAATCGGGTCTTTGTTGAGAATCCAATTGACTGGCGTAGCCGCCACGGCCTTAGTTGGGAAGATGGGCTGCCCAGTCTTACCATCCTTAAGAGAAAGAAGACGGCTTATTCTGCGCGTCATGGTGAAGCGAGTGAGAGATTCAGAGTGTGCGCCGGGATTTAACGCCGGATATATAGTCTCCATATGTTTCAGGACACGTTATTTCATTCGGCGCTGTTAAGTTAAAATGGCTGTTAACTAACGGCAGGTTACGTGCTGACTGCTCGTCAAGTCTTTGGGGTGACCGTTAATGGCCGAAACGTATACTGACCTGCTCGACTTTCGACAATGTGTACGTACCACTGCGTGTCTGTTCCGTGCTATGGCTATCAGCGTCATGTCAATATCTGAACAGTTAGACACCAATAATAATTTACCGGCGATAGGCTCCACTCCTAGGACGCGATAGTGAGAAAGCCGCGGGGATGCTGTGAAAAGAAGGATGATATGCATGTATAGAACGGGTATGCCGAACAAGCTTCGTTCGGAGTGGTATCTTTTTGTTTTTCCCTGCCCTGCTGATTCTGATGAAGCCGACAGGTGTTGCCGTCAGAACCTAACTTAGGATGAATGATATCGATGGCCCTTCTGCCAGGGCATGGTCAGCTAGTATTCCTGGCCCCAGGCCGCCGATAGCTTGAGCCACTGGACGTGTCAGATTGACACGATCGATGGTAGCCAACCGACTAGTGGTTGTGCTGACGAGCAAATGCAATGCCCTCAACTTGGAACTTTAAGAGGCTAGAGCGGTCTCGAGCGGACCGCCCGAGTCCCATGCTAACCATTTCAAGTGACAGTGTGGCGGTGCACTCATCCCGATCAAATCGGACTCCCAGCCTCAGGCTTGTTTTCCCACCTGCCAGGAATTGTTATGCTCGTGAATGCTTTTGCCCTTTGACGCTGAAGCGAACATGAGAGACCGTTTTGTCAGTGGATTACAGTCGCATCAACCTTACCATTCTCTAGTAAAATGCACTGTCAGATATACCGTATGTTCAAGTCGGTCTTCAACTTTATTCTATGTAACTCGGATAGTACTGGACTAGCTTGTCGGCTACCGGCATACTCCTGAGGCCTGAGATCTGGGAAGCTAGTGGAAAGGCCATATAATACCCGATCATATTCTCGAGCGGTCCTTGTTCGGCCCCACAGTAGGACCACCGTTGTCTCAGTCGTCTAACTTGCACGAACATAACTTCCGTCTGCGAACAACTACCCTGTCAATCTTTGCGGGTGTCGTCTTTGCCCGCCACGTTCATGACCTCTGCTCTGCAGCAAGCTATCACAAACACTCAGCTATACGACTATGCAACTCGTATGTTCTTTTCCCCCTTCCGTCCGTTGACTTCACCGTTCTTCCTAGCTATGGTCCTCAGCGCCGTCGGGTACGATTACAGTGAGCGATACACTTCTCCATTCGCATTCTCGCGCTGATGGAACATCGATGTGATCAGTCCTTACACTCCAGCACGAGGTATGCATCATACTAAATCGCATAATATTTCGCTGGCTAATGATTATTGCAGATAGAATACATCTGGGTCAGTGTTTGCCTTTTTTTTCTCAGGAACCCTACATAGTCTGATATAACCATAGAGAAAACCCTGGACACGGGTGTCCACCTTGTTTGTTCTCGTACGCATCCTGGTCTTGTTCATGACACCAAGCTAGAGTTAAACATTGCTAACTTCTAGGCTCGTTATTTCGGGCTATATTTTTCTGTGTATGCATGACTTCTCGCAGCCTTTTTATTGGTTGATTCCTGATGTCACTAGATTTTTTGTCCTCGGTGCGTCCGAACGAATATGAAACCCCGGGTTGAGCTGATTCCACTACCCGATACAAGTGGGGAGCTCTTTTCTGTCCGTGTCTACAAAGGTGATTTCTTATACCACCGACAGAGAATGAGGACACTAACGATTTTTAACTTACTGGTAGACGTATGTGTGCTCATGCTTCATTAACATCTCCAGAGCGATCGGTGACGTTTTGATAGTTGTGAGCACGTTCATTCAGTGTTTCGGAGGTGCCTTCTGACAGGAAGATTTACAAGGCAATGCACTTTATCTCTCGGGCACTTGGGCCTTGCTGATTTTCATCTGTGCCTCAGAATGTGAGGGCGCATGTTCATATCCTACCAAACCGGATTACAGTGATAGACACAGTGATAATGATCCTCCGTGTGTGGGCATTGCACAGCCAATCAAAGTTCATCCTTGGCATCCTCCTCACCCTGTACTCCATCGAAGTCATCCTATTTCTGATTGATGCTATTGTTCTCAGCATTCATAAATCCGGAGGTATGTAGAATGTGTCGTTGGTCTATCTGCACTAGCAAGTGACGGGATGTGTGCTATTCGCCCGATCATATAGCGGTTAACGCTCAAGTTCTCATTTTCTCATTTTGTTTGGCGGAATCTGATCCCGTCTCTTGGAGCAAGGCCGTAGACATCGTTCAAATCACTCTTGGCGCAGTGATGTGTCTGCTCACCGCTATCCAGTTCATCAGGGAGTCACTGCAAATGTACAGAGCGACGAAGCGAATACGAGTGAACCAGTACATGAGCCTTCTTGCGAGAGAGGGCGCGGTCTACTTTTTCAGGCATGTTCATGTCCATCCTTATACTTTGTTTTTCTTACCCCGTGCTGATGGCGTGTTCTTCTGGTTAGCATCCTGGCATTAGCACTCTTCAGTGTGCTGTGTAACCAAGGAAGCATTTCAACACGCGGATGGCGAATTTTACTTGCAGGGGCGATAGGGTATATACCTGCTCTCACGCTCGTCCCCCGATTCATCTTGAATCTACGGGAAGTTTATGCGCGAGATCTCCAAGGCAGATGTGGAGGCGATATCGACACCGCGTTCGGCTTGGCGTCGGAATCTACTCACGGAGCTGTCGTGAGTACGGTCATATTCATGGATCCGGCGCAGAACGGCGTTGAAGAAATACAGCTGGAAGAGATGGAAACAGGCAGTGCTGATAGCGGTGAGAGATAAAGGCGATTGGATTTGGTTACATCACATCCTTCGTCGGCCCCCACTACCTACGTATAACCGGTGCGAAAATGAACCGTGTTGGTGGAGCAGATGCTCAGCAGCCTGGGAGTCCGCCTCCATGTATGAACAGGTTCGGTCGAGGCTGGACGCTAGGCTCCCTACTACGGGCAAAAGCATAACCTATGCGAAGTCTGACGACCGGTGTATGTTCCTTCCGGAGGGCGCAATGGAGTCATCAGGATAGCCGCCGTCATGTAGTTTCACCTAGCAATCTGCAGACTTCTTGTGAAAGACTCGGATTATCGCTTAACGGCTCTGTGTGTGATTGGACGGTGGCTAGCAAAAAAAAGGAAACCAAGGACCCCACCAAAAAAGAAAACAGCCAAAACGCATCCCGGAGGTTTTTTTTTAAAAAAAACGCTGAATCTATGTCGCTCATCTCATCGAGTCCCTTGCGGACGGCGAGGGCGGACCCCACGGTGGTCGGTTTGTAAGGATTACACGGCGCCTGCGCACAGCCGCGTCGTCAAAGCGCATCACATAGCCATCTTCATTTAATTGTCCGTCCGTCCACCATGAACGCTTTGTCGTTCCCTTTCTCCCTTTCCATCCATTGTCGCGATAGAAGCTTTGTACTCGCCCACCCTTTTCCCCTTTAGTTGTACCATGAACCCCCTTTGTCGCATAGACTATTTAGGTGCCCGGTGCGCCCATGTACCACAGAAGAATACTTCCCCCCGAATATCGATTCTCTCTCGTCTCCGTTTCGCTCTTATTCCGTTCTCGATCGCACGAACCCGCTTCCCACTTGACGACGAGCGACGACGGTCCGCTCGTGTCCTGTGCTTATCGCTTATCTTATCCATCGCCACTCACTGCGGCTCTGTCGCTGTCCCCTTCGAACTCGCATTCACTGGTCGTCGTCGAAACCCGTCGGCCACCTACAGGTTCCATGGGTAGCGCAGAACAGTGCGATCGGAGATCCGAAAGAATCCCAGGCGCCCGAACGACCTGTGGGATGCAGGTACATATGGCTTCGCCCTGTGCGGGAAGTCCCCCCCCCATCCCACTCGTTTTACCCGCATCGCAACCAGCCGGGGCGTCAAGCCACCTCCACGCCTCTGCCGCCTCTGAAGGTTCGTGCGGAATCCCCTGGTAGGGCGGAGCTGGTACCCTAAACGACCTTGGAAGTTGGAAGGCGACGATAGGGGTAGCGGTAGCCCCCTGACGAGAGCTTTCGCAGGCTCGAAACCGTTACCGACCCGTCCCACTACCTGTCCCTGCTCGTTTTGAATGCGGTGGGCCCCTAGCGGTCCTGCAGCGATGACCGACGGGCAAGCAAACAGGCTCGATAGCCCAAGTATCCTCGCACACACCTTCGGCCACAGTCCCCCCACTGCGGCCAGCATGTATGGGGCCATGAGTGCTGTCGACCACCTTGGTTCTCTCGCGCATCGCCATAGACCCACGCTGTCCTGTGCAGTTTCGTTAGACGCGCCCCCAAGTCTCCCCGTCATCCACTGTACCAAACATCGTTGCAGAGTACAGCCCAATCTCGGTTGCGAGCTCGGTGAACAGGCGCTGGATTGATCAAACCGGCAAGAACACCACATTGCCACCACCGTCAGCTTCCTTTTTCCGCGCCATAGAAGGGCGTACTGGAGGAAAGGCTGGCACAGGCTACCAGGTCGGAGGGAAGGGAGAAGGCGTCCCATACGGTGATGGTAGAAGTGGAAATGATGGCATAATAGACGTTCACGCTATCTGCGGGTTCGGTTTGATCTGAGGGTGCCACGGCTTCCGTATGGGGCAACAAGGTTGTCAGAGAGCAATCGGTGCTGGGTAGGATGGTGTTGACGTTGATGAACGCCGAAGAATTGGTTGGCATCAGGAACGTTGGGGTACTTGACAATTGGAGCATTGATGGGTCCGGGGATGTTGTTAGCGAACAAACCAGTGGTCTTCCAGGTCTCGTACATTCGCGTCGGAAAAATACGAACAAAAACACTAGTAGCTGGGTCGGGTATCGCCGTCGCGAGAGCGTTCCGGCAGGAGCATGAGCACGGCGTTCGAAGCT
This sequence comes from Boletellus emodensis, assembly GCA_038089935.1. NCBI lineage: Eukaryota > Fungi > Basidiomycota > Agaricomycetes > Boletales > Boletaceae > Boletellus > Boletellus emodensis. The sequence continues at coordinate 6,821 of JBBPLU010000319.1, read as the reverse complement.
GACCAGAACGGACCCGTAACAAGGAGGGGTCGATGGATCGTCAAAAGAACCATGCGAGAGAACCGTACATGATAACGGTGCTGGCAGCCCAGTCCAAACGGCTGACCAAAACACGGCGAATGGCGTCGACTGAGGTGATGTCGGGAACTCGGTAATACCTCTAGTCGTTATTGAATGGGCTCGCATCGGAACACGTCCTGATCCTGGGAGTGTTGTCGGTAAACACAGGGCTCAAGTCCAGGACTAGGTAGTCAAGGATGGATCAACGGGAAAGAGTAGAGAAAATGCTCACCCATTTTCTTGCCTCACCTGCTGTGTTCCGACATATGTCAAGCTTGATGGGTGCTCGAGGTAGTCATCTTCGTCACGACGCACACCGCAGCGAGGGAACCAATCCAAGCGAGGGTCCACCACCGACTACTACCCCCCACCTCCTCCGCGCTCGCGGCCTCTCCATGTCCGTGATTCGGTTCCTGGACACCTTTGTGGTCGCTGGAGAGTAAACCCCAGGCGAAAACTTGTCAGACAGGTTCCTCGTCAAGCTGCCGACCCTGACTGTATCGTCGTGTTCAACTCCGCCTCCTTCCGAGCTTGGGGGCGTCGAGACCACGGTCATGGACGATGAGGCCTTGAAGTCTTGAGGGCGCAACGGAGGAGGCAACGGATTCAGACGCTCCAGAGAAATCCCTGGGTTCCTGTGGCACCTGACACTGACCCGATCCTTGCGAGTCCCCCACCCGTCTTGTCATGTTTCATCTTTACATCCACGACGATCGCCCAGCTCTGAGATGGAAGCGAAGACAGGTCTGACGATGGGCGGGGCGACCACAAGCCACATAGATTCAAAGCCAACTCGGGTCCAGTCGGTCTCTCATTCTTGGTTGGCGGCCCGGGGCAACACTTGCCAGCATTAGCCCTCTGGACGGGCGCTCCGAAAACGCTGACGGTCCCCCGGGCCCTATCATATGCCACGTTGTCGATGAGGCACTTTCGAAGATTGATTTTGGCATCGAGATTGCGGGAACAAACGCTGGGTGGGCTGACCGCCACATCTTCCTTCGCCTGGGAGGACGTCATGGAACTGACAGGAGAGCGAGGAATAGGGCCACGCGAAATCTCACTTGGTCAGAAGACGGCTTTTCATCGTGGTTGCCAAGTGCACCGACCTCGCGTTCTTCCTTCTCTCTGTGCTCCTCGATAGTACCGGAACGATTGTCCGCCTGGGCGCGGACGAGTCCTCGCCAGTCGCAGATCCCAAGCCAACAGGCTGCCCTCCCCCTGTCAAGCCCTGCATTTGGGACGATGCTCGATGACGTCCCAGATGGGTCCCAGTGTTCTCAGGCCCAAGCGAGCGTATCTCTTCGTGTTCACGCTACATACTACAGATAATCTCCTGTCCGCTGTCTAAATATTCCATGTCAGTACGATGGATGAAGACGACATACGCAGCACGGCATATACCCGTCCTTGAGCATCGTAGTGGCGTTCATGATTCCGACGTTGACGTAGGCGAGAATGTGAGGACGAACGACGAAAGATGCTGGCGTTTCGTGGCCGAGCGCGAGGGCTTTTATAGCACTGCGATCCAAGGCTGGCCCGTCGAATTGGCATGGCGGATAGCCCGAATGGATTTCTGATCGAACATATTCAGAATCGGCCTCGGTCGCCTCGTGAACTGCATTGCGGGCTAGTGAGCCGATCTGTCATGGTACGAGGTTTGGTGACCCTGCGAGAGTCTTGAGAACGGGATGAAAGTCGAGTGCTCGAGCCTGCCATAGCAATGTATGCACGTGACTGGGCTCGTTTCCCTGCGTCCTAGCTTTGACCAGCTGCCCGGCTCTTTATCATCTTGAACTCTTGTCCATGGTGATCGAACTAGCGGTCAAACTTTCTCACCAAGTCGGCCAGCTTGACGCGACAGGTCTGCGTCTTTCCGTGTTTTCTGCTTTTGTTGGAATACAGCATCGTCATTGGAGCCCAAGGTCCCCGTCCGCCTATATCATAGCAAATCTTGCTCAATGTCTTGTTGATGCCATTCGCTGTGCAGATCACCTAGTGGAGTGTTGTCCGAGGTAGGGATGTATCTGAACACGCAGGAGGCGCAACAAGAATGATGATCATCCACACTAGTCTACAGCTGAGCCGACGCCGACAGGCCCTCCTCCCTTCTGATTCTCTTTTTGCAAGCCTGGTGTGCGGCAAAAAGGGAGACCACAGAAGCTTTCCGTACAAGCATCAAAACCATCCAAGTCGAAAAGGGGGGAGCTCTATGAGTGAACTCGGAGCTGCTCTGCCCACAATCTTTTTTTTCTTTGTGGTTCTGTACTGACACCAGGAGCACACATCACACTACATTTGTCCCTTCTGCATTAGATTCCCCCTTACCCGCCACTTCTCTCCTCCAATGCCTTCCCCCTTCCCTCACTGCAGATACGGCACATGTCCCTTCTCCACCCCTGCCACTCGACTTTGATTGTCCTCTTCAAGCATCCCCCAGATCGGCAGCTCCATCTCGCCTTTCACGAGGACGCGTGTCTGAGCAAGGACTCCCGTCGTGGTGTGAGGATGTGCATGTGTGGCGGGCGTGCGTCGGGCGAGAGCGGCATCCCTTGAATTGGCGCGGGTCTGTGGCACGTCGAGTACATTGGATCGGGAGGTTATGCCCTGTCCTGCGACGGCCACATCCATTGCATTGATGTGTCCCAGACCACTGTGTACGTCGACTACTACGACTACAACTACGGCTGCAGTCGTAAAAAGCCTGCCGGCTACATGCCCGCCGGCTCTATCTTTGCCCAGTGGGCTATCCACAGCTCGAAAAATCCCAAATGTATCTCTGGCAGGCAATGATTCATTCATCGCAGCCTCTTCAGATTCGTCGGTCTCACTCTGGGACACTTCGACACACAAGCAAATCGGTAGTCTCATTCCTCATTCATCCAGCATCCTGTCTATTGCCATCTCGGGAAACTATGACTTCGCGATCAGTGGAGGACAGACAATTGCCTTGCACGATCTGCGTTCTATCCTTCCCCCTCCCTACTCTAATCATGTAGGCTTATTTGCGTTGAAAGCCTGATGCTGAATCGTCTCAACTGTAAAAAAAATTCTAACAGATAGTCGAAATGCGGAATAGAATGGCTACGACTATAGTGGAAATTTCCACCTTCAAGGAAAGGAACCAGTCCCTTCGTGCAGAAAAGGACGATTCTGGTGCGTCTGTGTGAATCCAAGCTTTGGTCCTCTGACATCCATGTTTCATCAGACCAACAAGTAGTGAATCTCCAGGATGCTAATGAAGCACTTCGTGCAGAACTGGCCAACTTCAAGGAGAAGGTGGACCGGGTGAACATGATCTTTGGTCTGCTGCACGAAAAAAGTACAGTTTTGCCGTCACCCTCTAGAACGTCCCTAACCAACGTTTTGGTGATCCGTCACTCCCACAGCCGAAAGAATAGTAGAGCTCGAGAAATTGGTTTTGGACTATGAAGCAACCCAAATAGCCGCACGAACCAACTTGGCGCCAAACTGGATAATGCCGAAAAGAAAGCTGACGACATTGTCAAGATCACATGAACACGGTGGTGGAAAGATAGACATACCGCCGTTTCTTATCGAGGTAGTGAAGATTGTCCATTACGTGGCAGGGTTAGTTAGGCCGGCTGACGATGTAAGACGGAACAACATTCCCATTCTGTATGTGTTTTGTTGTATGCCTTTGCTCCGACAATTTTTTTTGCTACAGTGGGGAGTGGGATCGCCAACATCGCAGTCTCACAATATGGAAAGTGTATCGTTAGCGGGTCACGGAATGGCCGAGGGACGGTGTAAGATACAGAGAACTACGAAAAAGCGATCGAGTTCAAAGGACACGAGAAAGCGGTGGTTGTATGACGCACTCAAAGCGCTCGTGCCCACCGCTGCTGTCATCTCGCCTTGGTCTTGACCAACCTTGGCCATGTCTGGGGTGCCTCATGACACGCTCGATGCACTCGCGCCTGTCGTCACAGCCGCGGTCTCGTCCCCAGCCGTCTCCGAGTGCCTCGACTGCTGCCGGTCGTCGTGGTACCAGGCCTCTCTGGGCTGCGTATGCGCATGGCGGACTCCGTTGTCACTACTCACGCCCTGGCTGCTCTGTGCGGCAGGACCTGCGCTGGGTGCGAGCCCGTTGGGTGCTCTTGGTTTCACATTCTAATGTTCACGGTCTCCAGACAAGACCGTCGCAGAACTCCTCGCAGAACTCGCGAGTTTCAAGGAAAGGCCAAACCAACCATCATTAGCTTGCTATACGAAAAGAGTACGGTCGGTTGATGCTCTCATTCGAGCGTCCCTGACCAATTTTTCGTTTTAGATGAGAGAATAGCACAGCTCGAGAAGGCCGTTTCCGACTTGCAACCTAGTTCTATCGTGGAGCGGTCCAGCGCCGAACTTGGCGATGTTGAGCAAAAGGCTGATGACTTCGTCAGAATTCAATGAGTGCACCAGTAAAAGATGACCATTGCACATGTAGTCATGTATCTTCTCAAGTCTCGAGACAGTGAGGACGGCAAGCGCGGGGGCAAATGTTTTACAAGTAGGCTGAGTGAGTTCCTTTGTGTTCAGCAGGTGCATTCGCAACGCGATTACGAAGCTGTGTGCCGATACTAAGCTCCCAGAAAGGCTATCGCATTCCACTTGTGAATATCTCACCAACGTGCAAGTGATGATAGGAAAAGACGCTGTCACGCACGCAATCGACATATATCGTTCTTTTAAGATCATTACGCGTGCAGTGTATTTGCGCAGCCCAAAGGTCCGGCACAGGTCACTGGATAGGATGAACGTGCACCTCGCCCTCTGTCAGGCATACTCTTTGATTGTTGTGACTCCAGAGTCAAGGATGGACGCGGCGCGAGGTGCCGGGGACAGAATACATGGGTTCAATGCTTTCGTCCTGGACGGATGGAACGGCGAGGCAGAGGATTGGGGGGTTATCGTCGAGGCTCTGTGGGCCAAATGTGATGGCAAAGTGAACATGAGTCATCGGGTTACCTGGTGCCCGAGATCGCTATTCGAGTGTGCTGTGAAATTGTGAAACCGCCAATCAGCACATTTCGTATTCGTTGGGTAAAATACAACGAGTGGTGTATATCTGAGGGCCTATGCAACTCTGGGATGCTGGGTGCATGCAAGAGGGCGACCGTCAGATTACTGACGGATAGTCGCGGATGAGTATCCAGAACCATATCCGGTGTGCCGGTGCAGAAGATGGGATTAGAGGGAGAGAAGGGCTTAGAAAGTGGAAAATCGGAGTCGGTAATCGCTACTGGAGGAAAGAGAACAGAGGGGAGCAATGTCAGAAGGTCAGAAGAAACGAAAGGAGAGACCTGTCTGCATAACATCATCCCACAATCAACCCAACATCATTGGCGTCGTAGGGGAGTGCTGGGATGTTAGTGGGTCCTCTGGCAGTTAGCATTGTTGCTAACCATGGCGCTCATGCGGTATACAGAACCTGCTGGCGCCCAAGAGGGACGAGTGTCCGACCCCTGATGTGGAATTCGACGGTTGGGTCCAGAATTTTGAGCTTTCTTCTCGGAGCCTCTTCCAGAGAGAGATTACGCTGCGATGTACATGAGGTACAGTAAACATAGGCAAATACGAGTCGGCGGCGAAGAAACGGCCACGCACCCATCTGTTGATTGCATTCATAACTCGCCGGGCATACGGCGCTTTAGGGTCTGAGGACGGTGAGTCCGCGAGATAATGTTTCCATGAGAGATGACGCCAACGGGTATGGAAGGTGTACCAACAAAAACAAGCCTTCATTGAGGTCCGACAGAAAGAGATGATTAACATCAATGGAGATGGTGTTGTACGCTCAGTCGCATTCCTTGCTGATGGGACAGAAATATACGGCGCTGAACAGCCAGGGTCGATTCGCCGTTGGAAGGTGAACGATGGACAGGTGGCGGGAATGCCCATCGGCATAAAGGGTGGGGTTGCCAGCATCACGACCTCGCAAGACGGGAAATGGATTGTAAGTGGGGCGAAGCAAGGCAAAGTGGTGGTGTGGGATGCAGAGAACCACGAAAAGGTGATCGAGTTCAAGGGGCACACTGAAGCGGTGACAGCGGTGGACATCTCATCGGACGGGACGCAAATCGTGACCGGATCGCATGACGAGACAGCCTGTGTCTGGTCACGCTCGAACGGCCAGCGACTGCTTGGTCCCTTTAAGCAGGACAGCTCCGTCTCTGTGGTCAAGTTTTCACCCGACGGACGATTTATCGCTACTACTCATTTATGGGACAACTCCCTTCAAATCTACTTCAATGGCAGCGGGAATCCTAGTGTTTCCATACCAGTCCAACTCAACTCATCCAACAACCAGTCCCTTGCTTGGGCGAGCGACAGCAAGCGTCTTTTTGCACTGTCCCACGACGGCCACATCCATTGCATTGATGTGTCCTGGACCACTGTGTACGACTACTACGGCCACGGTAGTAACAATCTTGCCGGCTCTATCTCCGCCCAGTGGGCTATCCACAGCTCGAGAAATCCCAAATGTATCTCTCTGGCAGGCAACGACTCATTCATCGCAGCCTCTTCAGATTCGTCGGTCTCACTGTGGGACACTTCGACACAAAAGCAAATCGGTAGTCTCATTCCTCATTCATCCAGCATCCTGTCTATTGCCATCTCGGGAAACTACGACTTCGCGATCAGTGGAGGACAGACAATTGCCTTGCACGATCTGCGTTCTATCCTTCCCCCTCCCTACTCTAATCATGTAGGCTTATTTGCGTTGAAAGCCTGATGCTGAATCGTCTCAACTGTAA
>JBBPLU010000318.1:0-25438 GCA_038089935.1 Boletellus emodensis | reverse complement strand
TGTAACGGAATTCATTCCGGGTTTCATATCCTTCCTTACCTCACTGAGGTCATTACCCCACACGAAACCCTATCCTATAACTACCAAGACAAAACTCTGCTACCACAGTGAGTCTCACACTGTGAATAATCCCTTCGTTGCTGCGCCATAAGTGAGAAGTGGACTGTGGTGCTATAACCGCACACCCATCACCTCCCACTCTCATTAACCCGGTCTTCCGTTCCTCTCTAACCAGGTAAGCGTCACCTTGCTCCTGATTCATTTCCTATCACCTCGGACGTTACACTCCCCTTGACCCATCTCTTGCTGCGGTCATGTTTTCCCACCACCCATAACCAGACACCTCCCTGATTAAGGCAAAGGTACCTTTGCCCATATTTAGACAACTCCTCTTATAGACCGTGGGTACAGCTCTGTCTGGGTATTTATAACAACCTACTGTACGATGTATTCCCTAGCTAGTTCTACGCAATTTACGTGCTAGTTCTGGTCCCACCGCGAGTCCTCGAGAGGATAGCGAGACTTCCGACTTCGACACCGACGGTTACTTCAAAAGCATACACTCCGGAACTTCACGTATACGTAACAGTCTGCTCTCTATGTTAAACTCCCCAAATAATCAAACAATTTCCTGATGTCATAGCTCCATTCAATAAGCACCAAACATGGATTCCAATAATTCATTACTCCAGGTTTGCAGATGGGAATCCTACACTTTCCCCAGGAATAAAATATGCTAATGAACCAACGAGTCAATCATGAGCTTCGTAACAGGACATAAACAGTCGTCAACGTCTAGATCGATGTGAGGTTCCAAAAAAAAAATGTCGTCGATGAAACGGTGGGTATAGAGAACCAAAAACAGGCGAGCGAAAGGGTGCCGAACGACTCCATGGCATGACGAATCCTAGGACCTTAGGAACTCGAGTTACCGGGATTGGGTGACCGCAGGGTAAAAGATTCGCTCTGTCCGCGTGGTCTGCCGCCGTTCATTTCCATCACAGGCCGGGAAGATCGCGATGACCGCAACGAGGAATCATCCTGGGAGCGAGAAAAAAAGTCGTCATCGCTTTCGTACGGGGACGTCCCTGAATTTATCTGAAGCATGTCGACATGAAACATCCGGAAGTCAATGGGAAGGCAACAGGAAAGGTGTATAATAGAGACAGAGAGAGCGGAACGAGCTGGGGGAGGAGTCTGGGAACTCACCCATTGCTTGAGAACGTCCGCCACACGCGAGGCTTCCTCGGCGCTGAACGTCACGTCCGTCCCCTTTTCGGCATGCAACTTCATCAGCTCGCTCAACGATCTACCCTCTTTGCCTCGGCCACGACTTCGTTTAGGAGTCTCCTCCACACCATCACCAGGGAAAGCCACCGAGTTCCGAGGCGTCGAGGTTGCACGTCCATTGATACCTGAGGGATCGATCTCGCCCTCCGAGCGATCCCAGTCCTCTGAGCTTAGCGAGAGAGATGATAGTGTGACGCTTTCCTTGAAGGACATGGCAGCCGTAGTGGGTCGATGGTAGTTTTACGGCGACGAGAAAGGTGTAAATTGGGAATAAATGGACCGAGGCTGAGCTTGAACAATCTGCGCGTTTTTGGCGAACGGTGCGCAGCCGAGCTTGGGGCCAAACGTCTACCTGATTTCCTGGTGAAAGAGTAACGAGCGAGACTCCGAGTCGTTCGGAAATTGGAAGCGCTGGCAGCGGAGGCACCGGATCATTTTTTTATATCAACAATTTCATTTCGACGTAGTTGTAGCAGCTCGGTGGTATCTGATATCCGACCGTTGTTTCACAAAGCACAAACACAAATCTGCGACCCCCCATCAAATGCCCTACACAAGGAGATGTGTTTCCAAGATAAGTTCCCCACAATACATCGACTGTGATCAATTTAAATACGGAAGACCCGCTTTGTTACCACACAAGTCAGAGAGCATCACGGGGCAAAATAATTAATCGATATATATCAAGCAACAAAAAGGTTCAGTCCTTCCAGTGTAACTTTTGAACGGTATCCCAGAGAGTTCCCGCCTTCACTCCTCACAGGAGCCATGCCATCGCTCCGAGCAAGGTGACGATGCTAAGTCCAATGTTGATTGTGTTGCTAGCAAACGCGCCACTGGTGGATCCAGAAGTCCCAGTCGAACTGCTACCTGAAGCCGTCCGAGTGCCCGAAGCAGATGCACTACTAGTAGACGGAGGTGCCGCAGAAGCAAGGGATCTCACAACCGACCAGGAGGCTGCCGCATTCACGGACGTGTTACCCTCCTGGTAAGGAAGGAAAGAAACAGTGCCGTTGCTAGAAAGTTGAACAAGGGCGTTGATACCGGCAAAGTAGGTGGCTCTGTCATCCTTGACCGTTGGACCAGCGAGCTGTTGTGTAGTGTTGGTCTGGCAACCATGATCGTCAATAACAAAGCACTACAAACACCAAGTGCTTGTCTTACCTCGACGTTGATGACGTAGACTGCCGACGAGTCATCAGGAACGAACGCAAACTCCTGTTGGACCTAAAACGAAATCCAGGTCGAGACTACAATGCGCAGAGTTCGACACATACCCCGTTTGCCTGGAAGAATGACGTTGCCTGGCCATATGTAGCGGGAAACGCACCACCGTTGGGAAGGGGATAAGCCTGAGCCTGGGGTTGGAAGTACGAGTCTGTTACGCAACACAATGATCAGTCAGAGGACGACAACACTATTATAGGACGTACAGTGGATAACAAAGATGTCCACAGATCCCGCAGCAACACCAGGAATATCGAGAAAGTGTATGTGGTTTTGGGCTAGCGCCATGACAGGTTGGTAGTTGGAGGGGTATGGGGCCTGTTCATCATCAACCCATGTGAGAGGCGTACTATTGGCTGCCCTCAGCAGACCCATATTCAAAGAGTACAGGCTACCGTGTGAGAGCGCATCTGCAGGGACCTTGCGTTAGTTTTGAAACGAAGGGATCCAAGTATGGAGAAAAGGGAATTACAAAACACATTGGTGTCATGGTCCAGAATGGCATCGAAAGAGGTAGTATCAAAGGAACCAGTGGTGACGGCCTGGGTGGACCACGATTTGGCTGAGGCGTCATAAATGTAGATGGACGAAGAACTGTTGGCTTCGCCATTAAGAACGTAGATAGCATTGGTGTACTAGGTGAATAGTAAGACGATGGAGAGCGTGGGTGCTACACATAACACAAATACCTGAGAGAGATAGCACGTGGTGTTGACACCATCGAAAGACCTGAAAAACCAGTCAACCGCGGCGTATGGTGAGAGCCATGTGTCCCTACGGCCGGCCACTAGTGGTGATGTCCGAGGCTTGCCCGCCTGCAGAGAAAGAGTCGGACGGAAGACATTGAGCGCTGGACCGAGGATATGCTTACTTCCGCTCCAGGTGTCTTGGGTGCCAGCAGACCAGTCTTTCCCATCAAGGCCAAATGCGAGCAAATTCCAGTTGGTGTCGAAAGCGACACAGGGGGTCGCCCTCACGGTTGCCGAAGCAGAGAAAAGTAAAAGAGAGACTACGGTGGGTGCGAGCATTGTTCTTGTTCTCTGGAGATAGTGAAAGGAAAGGATGTGAGTTGGTGCAGCGAGTCAGCCAACCCGCTGCTAAAAAAAATGAAATTGCTCGACAACACAGCATCACAACACTATTGACCCATCCACGCATCCACAAGCGACCACGATACTTGCATAATTCTCAAATGCCATATTCGGTAATAAATAAATAAATAAGAACCGTAGCCGTTGAACCCAATCCCCTCAGCGAACATACAACATCAGATTGCAAAACGTTTCTGCGAGATCGCCGATAACCATCAGTCCATCGAAACCAGGAAAAATCGTCACATACCCGGAAGTAAGATCCCTTTCGCTGTACCATGGGTACGGCGATCAAGAACAGACCAATAGCAATTCTGCAAAGCAGAAATTAAACGTGGAAGCATCGGAGACATGGAAGGAACGCACGCAGCCTCGACACCCATGACCTCCAACCCACCGGATTTCGTCGCCCATGGGACTTGAAAGAATGCCACACTGAATCCTATCCGCATGCGCCTCAGCACTACTGCGGGTTTCGAGACAACGACATGCTTACCACCGAGGACACGCGCAAGGTTGATTAACGCGCTAATTTCACCCTAGACATGCGAGATGTGTCAACTGTCAACGCAATGTGCTTGCTGTAGGCAGTGCTCGCACCTGATGCCTGGGGAAACAATCGTTGGAATATGCGTCTGTAAAAACTTCAATAACCAGGTCGCAGTGATCAGAACCGGACCTCACAAATTGCGACGGTATTGATCATCACTGCCACCTCCGCGATTCCCCAACCCAATATCACAGCCGCCATGTTCAAGTGCTGGATTCCCGCTCCGAGCACCAAAAACCCGCACAAATACAGTGGCATCGCAAAGTAGCACATCCTAACGTCCAATCGTGAGCCATGGCTGCGGTGACAGTGAACCTCGTTCACGTGTACGCACCACAACCGGCTTTCTGCCTCGAAGAATCCCTTGTTTTGCCGAATGCTAACCTTCATGATCCAGTCGTTTGCGAACCGCCCGATTAATTCGCCAATCACGGCACCAACCTAGGGCCAACTGTCAACTCAGTAATCCACACTGGTATAGATCCTGGTCCGAACCATTGGAGTAGCATATGCACCAGCGACAACATACCCATTATACCCGAATCCAACCGGTGCGGGCGCCTCCAAGAACACGACGTTAGTCACCTTAAGGACATCAGCATGAGTGGACCCGCGTGCAATCACGAACGCTCACGTTCAGTCCGATACCGAATCCAAAGACGGCCGCCTAACAACAGGGATAGCCTAAGGGTCTCGAGACTCTGGCCTAGACATGACCTACCTCGAATATAGCCACAGAAAGGAACTGGGGTCGCCAAACCACATTCAAACAGGCCATGAAGACCTCCCACCATGACGCCCTGTATTTTGCGAGTTTATACCCAGTTACACCAAGGAGCGTCTCGAGGCGGTAACGCAAGCCAGGTGATTTAGGAAGTAATGGATAGCGCCTCCTCCGGTCGTACATCCTATCGCATATTCAGTTCCACGTGCAAGCGAATTAAACGACGTCACCTTACGTCTCCTCCATGAAAAAAACGATGAGCGCGAGCACGATAACACCGTAGATGCAGGCTATTCCATAACTCCACCTCCAACTATATGTCGTTCAGCACGCCGTTCGTCCCCACATGTGATTCCAAGACCTACTTCACCCGCACGACCAGGAAACCAAATGCGAAAGGCGAGATAAACGGTGAACTGCGACTGCGTTGAGAATACTAGCGATCACCGTAAGAAAGCCGTACATGATAAACCCTAGCGTCCACACATTGAGTTTTCGCGCCTGGAGGTGAAACGGATAGATATCCGTGACGACATACAGCCCCTGATCAAGCTGGCGTCATGAGGGGTTCAAAAGTAGAACAGAAGGGCATACGGTGACCTGGGGACATGTCCTTGAAATACCTTTAGCACGTGACTCAAAGGATGAACAGCGGCGGGCGTACCCAAAGAATCCTGTGAGACATCGCATCGCTAACCGGAGCCTGTCAACACACGGACATCGCGAAAACCAGGACAACGCGTACCAGCAAACGTAGGTAAATTCGGAGCGAACGTCGCACCAACCAAAAACGCGAGGGCCAAGAGCTGTGTCCAGAACAAAACCGGCAACCGTCCGAAACGTCTCATCAACATCACCCAGAAGATACCTCCCCAGCCTTGAGATCCGAGCACTCGTCAGAACGCGATCGCTCAACATACTCGCACAACATGGGTAATTACCGAGGAGGAAGATACTCCAGCTATGTCTCGCCGTCAGCCTTTCCACGTGCCAAGTGAAACGGGTGACTCACTTGGATGTCAGATCGTTAATGACACCGGTTGTCGTATCATACTGTCTCGCCAACCCGAACAACGCCGCAATACCTATTCCAAACACCAGCAGCCGCGCCGTGCGTCAACACGATACTGGCTCCAGAGGAGACGAATAGGGCCCACCGACTGCCGAGTCAAAGTCGGGAACGAAAGCAGCCATGGTGATGATGAGTAGATGCAATGTCTTGCGCCCGTTACTCCACTAATACCATGGCTCTCATGAGTTGCACCGATCTGGATCAATGTGCCAATGTACGCACGCACATTTTGCGGGTCATCTGGATCGTCTTCCGGTTGTGGCCAGAGTATCATGGAACCGTCCTTGGTGAGCTTGAGTCGCGAGGCCGTCGCCTCTCCAAACACGACCTTGGCCTGTCTGTTTCAGCGAATGAGCTTTCACATGCCCGCTATCTGCGAGTGGTGCCCAGATTTGCCACGACGAGACACGCACTGTGGATCAACGACGAGTCGCCCTGCAGCCTCCTCGTAATACGAAACCAAATCGACGTCTTGGACATCGACACCCACTTCCTCCTTCAACGGGTCGTCGTCCCTCTTCGTCGCCATTAGGTCGTCGTTGTCAGCAACGCTCCGCTCGCCGTTTTGCGCGTCTGCCATGACTGCGGAGAGCCGACGGGGAGAGATTATGATGGACGTGCAACACTGGTCTGAACGCAAACTTCCGGGCAACCTTATGTACCAGGTCGCCGTCCCCCCAACCTCCGCCTACATTAAGCGCGCACAGGCGACACAGGTTTGAAACTCAAAGAAAACATCGTGCTTGCAGTCTTTCTTTTTTTCTTCTCAGCGATTAATTCCACCCTGTGGGCACCAACGCGCGCCTACTCAAAGACTCGTCTCTCATTCAAGTTTTCCTGCGAGCGGCCCTGCCCGTCCTGGCGAGGCTCAGTGTGCCACTTCCAGACTTGACCCAAATGGCGAACGCTACATTGTCTCATCCACTTTGCGACCGTCTGTCCTGCGAGGTTCCGAGGAACAATTCCAGAGGGAGGAGTCACCGATCGGACGCGAGTAGATGACCGAGGGCGGTGTCCCGTCGGGGCTGTGCACGGAAGATGAATCGCTCGTCCGTTCGTTGATGGTAGTCCGTGGACTTCGGAACTCAAGCTGTGAAGTCTATAGGATCGTAGCGGGCCTCGTCGCGCCCCATGGCGGGACACAAGCCACGAAGCGTGGTGGCGTAGCCTCGAGCACACACGACCTCACCGCAGAACCGCCAGGATTCCCAGCCCACCGGCGCCCTTGCTTAAGTAAATAAACCGTTTTGATCCCTCGTTCCCGGCGCACGAACGCGCAACGAGAACGAAACAAGAGTAGAAAAAGCCACAAAAACTACCCCAAAAAAGGGCCACTTCCGTCTTCTCGACAAGCAAGCAACCTTGCGATCCGTGTGGCACATTTGGAGCAGGATTCGAAATACATGCTACCTCGCTGTTACCATCACGCGCCATTCTTGGGACTCGCCGTCTCCCCTCCCCAGCGCTCGAGCCAACCGACCGGTTTTCGTCAGAGCGGGGGGGAGGGGGGGGCACATGGGAAGTTTGCATGGTGTCGCAACGTCTTCCCGCGGCGTTGTCAACGTCTCATACCCAAACCCGTCCGGGCCCTCGGCGATACATTTCTTTTTCGGCCCGCTCCTGCAGCGCTCGCTGGGAAAAACCATGGTGACGGTGCCTGTACAAGAGAAAAAAAAAAACTTCCGCCGGCCGGTTTACTCCGCCCTGTTCCGGGGGCCCCGTCCTTTCCTGCCGACCAACGCTCGGCTCGTGCCAGACATCTTGCCACCCGGCACTTACCACGCGGCTCGGGGTCTGTAACGCCCGACTTGAACCCGAGAGATTTTTTACGCCTGCAGGGTGTCCATGTAGTGTGGTACTAAGCCGACCTTGAATCGAAAACACGACGATCCCAACCTCGTGCCCACCCCCGCGGATCGTCCTTTCAGCGTGGGGATCTACAGCTTGAAACTCGTGCGAGAGCGTGCTTGACTTAAGTAACGTAGACAGATCCAAGTGCCATCTAATTCACTCTTGAACGATGTTCTTGCCAAAAAAAAAAGAGAAGCCAATGTCAAGATCGTGACGGCGGACGGAGAAAGGTTATACATGCATGTATACGAGTGTGTGTGTGCGTGAGCCAGATTTCTGAGAGAGAGAGATGGAGAGCAAGCAAAAGAGATTGAAAGCACGGAATGAGACTGCCGAGGGTATATACAGAATTTAAAACTTTGTCACCGTTGTGTACGCGAGCCTTGGTCCGAGTTGAATGCGCTTTGCGCTTGTTCCGACCTAGAAAGATTGGACAAAAAAAGGAAAAGAACTTGGGCTATGAGCCTGAGGGACAGGTGAGACGGTGGAGTGATGTTGTGATCACTGCTTGCGTTCCGCCCCAGACATCCATGATCCCTCTGCCTCCTCCCCGATCACAAACTCGACATCGTCATCCTCGTCATCCCCCTCACAGTCCTCGCCATCACAGTCACCGTCGGTCTCCCCATGTTCGCCCTCGATCTCCCCTGGATCCGTGTCCGCACCACCGCCATTATAAGGGCCGGGCGGACTTTGGCCCTCACGGTCAACCTCGGCCACCATGCTCCTCGGTGCGTTCGGCAACACAAACAACTCCCACTGCCTGCCGCCCATTCTTACCCAATCCCCGCTCACCTCGACCATCATCGATTGGCTTAGGACCTCTCTGACAACATCTGCATCCGCGTGCAGCTGCTGCACCCGCTTAAACGACGCCAGCAGTGAGATCGGGATCCAGCCCTGGTTGTCCATCTGTAACAAGAGAACAAAGCGTCAGAAAGAGGCACCAAGAGCGGATTATCCGTCGAAACGGCGGAGACAGACCAGAACTCACCCCCTGCCGCAGGTAAAGGTCTCGTGCCATATTTTGCGGGCTCAAATAATATTCAAGCTGTCCCAACAACGAGTTGCGCATCGCTTCCACGGAATAAACGGTGGACGTGAACGGTGCATGCAGCTGAGAGGCAGGAGGATAAACCTCATACGACTCAAATTCTGGCGGTACATAAGGTGGATGATGACCATACCCATTGGACATGTCGATGGCAGGAGAAAGGACCTCAAATGACAGCGGAGGTGGTGGGGGCGGGGGCGGGGGAGGTGGAGGAGCATATGGATATGACCCTGGCCGTTGGTGGTGATGAAAGCCCCGCCCACGGGTGCCATAAAAGCGTCCTCCAAGGCCTCGTCCTCGCCTGGGGGCAAACCCACCGCGCTCATGCCCTCCGTACCCAGGGAACGAGCCGCGCCGTGGTCGCATATGCCTCGGGGCGTCGGTATGCCCTTCTTGTTCCCAGCTCTCCCGTCCGTCCTCGTTACCGTTCTCGGGACGCCAATTGTGTTGTCGCGAGGGCACCCAACTCCTATCACGATCCTGGTCTCGAGCGATCCCTCGCGTATGGTCCCTTTCACGCGCCCGCATCTCCCAGCGCACGGTATCGGGATTCCCACTATGGTCGCCAAATCCGTACCCGTAATCCTTGACTACCCAAACGTCGCTTGCAGGTGAGTCCGTCCCATGACCGTCTATCGGGCGATCAGTTTGGGATGTGTGCGATGTGTCGTGTGGTGGCGGGGTGTTGGTTGGATTGGGTCGGTCATCGACATTCTCCAGACCCGATTTGGGTTGGTGGTCCGGTAAAGGAGGCGACGACGACGAGGGTGATAATGGGGGCTGTGGGTCGTCGAGATCGTCGCTATGAGTCGTGCCAAACTCCCACTTGATCGGCTTCCCGATGCCATTGGGCTCTCGCGACGGAGAAGGCGCCACGTTGGCATCTTTCGCACCGTCATTGGTGGTGGGCTGAGAGAAGGGCGTTCTAGGCAGTGACCGGACTGATGGTTTACGACTCCCGAGCCGCGATGGCCCGGGTTCATTTGGGCTCACGCCGATTGAAAAGGTCGAAAACTGCTCCGTCGCATGCTCGACCGCGGTGTCTGCATGCTGCTCGCCGCTGCTTGGCGGAACGGCCGAGTCGGCTTGAAAATCGGGGAGGTTGATGGTACCGAACACTACGTATTTAGATTGCATTGGCTGCAGTCCGTTTTGGCCTTGGGCCGCGTGTTTCGAAGCGCCGGATTCTGTCGTAATGGCGGACGATATGAACTCCGTTGCATGCGGGGGAGCATGCTCGGAGGTGTTGACATAATTGGACGGGATGAGAGGCTGATTTTGGAAATGATTGTGTGAATGTGAAGGGGGGACATCGCCCCAGTATAAAGAGGGATGACCGTACATGTAGGCAGGATAGGGCGAATAGTGGGGATAAGGGGGCGTGGCCTGTCCGGAATGGGGAGGAATGTAGGGAGGAGTGGCATGACCGGGGACATGATTGGGCGAGAAGTGCGAAGAGAGAGCATACTGAGGAACGAGATGGTGTGCGTAGCGCGGCGGCATGTCCTGGAGCGGAGGTGCGAGTGGGGGATGATAGTAGGGGGGATCTGCGGGAGGCTGGACGACGTCGGTGTGGAAAGCGGATGATATAGGGTTCGGAGGATCAGGCAAAGCAGGACTGGAACGATGATGTGAGGATCTCGAGTGGTGGTTGTCTAATCTGAGATCGGGGGGAAGGGGGTCGCTCAGAGGCAGGGTGCGGCCACGGAACTGCAAGCGGGGGCTGGAGGCAGAGCTGCCGGATCTGCTCTGTGCTCTCGACTGCGAGGCAGAGTGGGACCGCTGCGAGAGAGAGCTCTGTACGCGAGACAGGTGCACGGAACCGGACGAGTAGGCTTGGTGCCGAAAAGAAGTAGCGCTATCTGTAATCAAGAGGGCAGATAGTGAGGCGAAAGGTGCCGTAGGGCAAACAAGGGCAAACACGCACTCTGGCTGGAGGGCGCGGTGGAGAAGAAGGGGGAGTCGTGGGCGGGGGCGGCGGGGGTGTGTTGGCGGTCCGCGCCGGGGAGGTGGGGCCATGCGGCGGGGTCGGAGGGGGGGAGGGGGTTGGTGCTGGAGGAGGACTGGCGGGAGAGGTGGGGGGGGACGCGGACGACGAAGGGATCGTGTTCGTCGAGCTGGTCGAGGATGGCGAGCTGGGAGGACAGATCGGGGGACGAGGATCGGGGCTGGATCGCGTCATCGCGGGGGGGGCGGGGCGAAGAGGTCGCGGGGAGAGGGGCGACGTGGGCCTTCTGTTCCCGGATGCGCTCTGCCCAGACGTTCACCTGCGGGGGCCGTGCGGGGGGGGCGCTGGCGGGGTGGTGCTTGGGCTGCTGCGTCGCTGGCTGGGAGGACGTGCTCGCCTTTTTGGCACGCTGGGCGTACGACTCGTTTGGGCTGCGCGCGGACGAGACCATTCGGAGAGGCGTCTGTCATCGCCGCACTCCGCGTCACCCTCCTCCCTCGCTTCATATTACTTAATCACACCGCCCTAGATCTGCCCCCCCGATCCACTCGACGCTCGCATTCTCCCTATCGACAAACACGTGGGCACGTTGAGGCCCGCACGACACGACCGACCCCACACAGCCGACTACCCGGACGCGTCCCATCCCCTCCGTCCCCCTCGCATCCAAGACTCTTCAATACTTTACATCCAAACCCTATAGGACGTTGAAGGTCCCGTTCCACTCATCAGCGAGGGCACGTTGAGGCCGTCTTGCAACACCACGTCTAGTACCTGCACAGACCGCATGAGCAATGCCAACCACACCACTCTCCCCCCTCACCTGTAGTGCGAGGGCTTGTATGGACCGTCGACCGGTATGTCAAGGTACTTGGATTGCTCGGCCGTCAGTGTCGTCAGCTTGACGTTCAGCTGCCCGAGGTGAGCACGCGCAACCTCCTCGTCGAGCTCCTTGGGCAGTATGTGTACCCCAACCGAAAACTTGTTGGGGTTCGTCCACAGGGCAATCTGAGCCAGGACCTGATTACTGAACGAGCAAGACATCACAAACGAAGGATGTCCAGTGGCACAGCTATCAGTGCCCGTCAGTAGGCACACTCGCAGCAGCAGTAGTGACCCTACCCCAAGTTGACGAGACGGCCCTCGGCGAGGAGGATGAGATGACGGCCGGATGGCATCGTGTATCGGTCGACCTGCGGCTTGATGTTGACAACATCCTTCGCATTTGCCTTCAGCCACGCGACATCGATCTCAACATCAAAGTGGCCAATACTACAACAAGCTGAGCAACATTGCCAACATCAGCGGGACGAAATCACCAACTTTGAGACGATGGCGTCCTCAGGCATCGCCAAAAAGTGCTTGGCAGTAATGATGTCACGGTTACCAGTCGTAGTCACAAAAATGTTTGCGCGAGGAGCAGCGTCCTCCATAGTGGTGACTTCATAACCATTCATGACAGCCTGGAGAGCATTGATGGGGTCAATTTCCGTGATTAGCACACGAGCACCGTAGGAGCGAAGCGACTCGGCACACTGCAACGACCAATTAGGATCGCACTCGCATCCATGACGTTCAGAAGACCTACACCCTTGCCCACGTCACCGAAACCAGCCACGACAGCAACTTTGCCAGCAAGCATGACATCCGTAGCACGCTTGATGCCATCCACAAGGGATTCACGACACCCATAATAGTTGTCAAATTTAGACTTCGTGACGGAGTCGTTGACGTTAATGGCGGGAATCTTCAGTCTACCTTCCCGGAACGCCTTGTAAAGATGGTGGACACCAGTAGTAGTTTCCTCTGAAAGACCTCGGATATCTGAGCCATTCATGATCAATACCGGCTGCGTGATGAGTAATGAGGTCACAGATGCTTACCCTTCAAGTAATGAGAATACTTTTCGTGAACGATAGAAGTGAGATCACCACCATCATCCAAGATCAAGTTCAGGCTCTTGCCACCAGAGAACGCGGAAAGGGTCTGTTCAATGCACCACGTATACTCTTCCTCGGTCTCGCCCTTCCATGCGAATACGGGGACGCCAGTGGCAGCAATGCTATAGATAACAGGTTACTTGTTATGGAAGGCGGACTTGATTTTACACATACGCGGCAGCAGCGTGGTCCTGGGTGGAAAAGATGTTCTGACGAAACGTCATGAGCAAATAGCAGTGATATGCTAGGGAAACTCACGCAAGACGACCATGCAACCTCGGCACCCAAAGCAGTCAGAGTCTCGATCAAGACTGCTGTCTGAATCGTCCTGCCGAACAAACAGTCAAATATTGAAGTGGATGAAGCGATTCAGCTGCACATGTGAAGGCAACCTGCGATGCGGGCACCAGCCAATGGTTTGGACGCGGCATGCTACAGAGATTGATGAGTGATTTTGAACACTAAAAAATGCTCGCAAAGGGCTACCTTTTTCCGGATATGTATGAGTCCAGGCATCTCATGCTGCGCAGCATATAAATAATCGCTATCACAAGACGGTGCTGAAACGTACCTCGGCGATCTCGATTTCCTTGCGACCAAAGGCAGCAAGGGAGATATCTACGAGGTTTGCGCATCAGATGTTTGCTCTGGTCATGGGTGAAGTCTGCCGGTTACCTGCGACTTTGAAAACCATGATGATCTGAAGGAGATGGTGAAGGAAAAGAGAGAGCGAGTCGAGCGATTTCGACGACCGCTTTTTGTTTCTCGCCTCACGTGTCCCCGTGGGAATATTGTGTTTGCTCCGAGTCCGCGACCCACAGCAGGTGTACTGGAGCATCAATTACTGCGAGGTACCTACCAGCCAGAGGACATCCGGTCGGTCGGTCATGTCCCAAAAATCCCAGGGCCGCCTGTTGGAACCGCAATCCAGGTGCCGGTTGCTCGAGATTGGTGCGTACCCTTGCGAGGCAGAAAGCGTCTCACACCGGCGTCACTCACTATTTGGGACATCACCCAGTTCAATATTCATGCGAGCCCGAGCGGGTCTCGAGCGGAGAAACTCGCACCCATTGCTTTCCGTTCCCGCGTATTTTCCGAATGTGGGTTAGGTGACTTGTTTCCCGAGATGGAACACTCAAGTCCTTCGGTGCTAGGTGTCCCCATCGACCTGCCATAGAGATCACTAGATACATCACGATTGACGCGAAGACAGGCGAAATAGAGATACCAGATGGACCCAGGTTCGTCCGTCCTCTATCGAACGGCTGGCAGCGGATGACCCGTCGAGCAGCGCTCTCCCTGCAGGCAAGCCCTGGGGAGCCGTCGAGTTGCACGGCAAGGCTGAGCACTGACGAGGAATATCTGAGGGAAATACGCGTCTCTCCGCGGCCTTGCCTTGTCACGCACGTTTCGCTCATATTCTTCGAGGCAGTCTCCAATCCAGAGTTCCTGTTTCCGTTGTCTATCTACATAGATCTGCATCGGGGTCTGCGCTGGCTGGGACCTCGGACAGTCCTCGGGGATAAACCGTTCAGCCGGTGCGGCATTGCCACGGAAACAGTCCTGGTGATAATTGTCGGGTACGTAACAGGCAGATCGTCGCACCCATTTGAACGCCGTCTGATCAGCCCGATTCACGCCGTTCTCCGCGATTCCCGGCGGCGTCACGCAGCATGTAACGTTACGATCCCGAAACGCCTGTGTGACGTGTATGATCTATGGCGCCTCGTGCCTCGGCTAGTGCGGGCTGTGCGTAGCCCGTCGCTGAGTTGATGCATCAACAGTGGGCGAAGTACCTGTCATATAGATATACATCCCCGACTGGAAGAGATGGACGGATACCGCCTCATGCATTCCCCGTATGCTCCCTCAGGTACTCACCTGTCCAGCATGAGCGCTACCTCCAGTCTATCCGGCGCCGTCGGCGACTTGGACCTTCCTCCCCAGCTCAGAAATCCTACTCCACACCACGCTTTCCATCCATACCGTCCGTTCCCAGTCCATCAGCGGCAGACGTCGGCACAATCAGACCTCGCATACTCGTATTCTCTCGTACAAGGTCCTAGTCCGCGACCCTACGTCCATCATTCATCTTCGCCCCCCCAGGACTCCATGGAGGACGAGATCAAGATTCTGCGGAAGAAGGTCCGGGAGCTCGAGCTCGTCAACGACCACAGCCGACTCCGCATCAAAGAACTCGAGAAGGAGCTCGCTCGAGGAAGCCCCACCGAGTCCGCGACGAGCCACTCCCATAACTCCCCACTCGCTTCCCTTCCTTCCCCGAGCACACCACACCCTCCGTCCGTCCACACGTCTTGGAAGGCGCGCACCGACGCGCGCGTACGTCTCTTTTGTTCACTCAACCGCGCCGGGAACGCCCTCTGTTCGTGGCATGACTCCAGACGCGAACGCCGTGTATTCCCGCCTCGCATGGCACCGGCCGGCTGTCTCAACTGTGGCTGCACCTACGAGGAAGCGCTCTTTGAGGAGAGCCTGTCCCGCCACGGGGTGGGCAGCTACCATCCCGGCGAAACGGTCCGCATGGATCCTGCCTTACGGAATCCCCTCCTGCGTCTATTACAGCAACGCTACGGCTACCGAGACGGTGACTTTGAAAGGGATTCGGTCTCGGGGGAGTGGGTCGATGGCGAGGGCCACTTGCTCTGGGAACAGAAAGCGGCCGCAGGCGCGCTCAGCGTTCGAAAGGCCCGGAACGAGGACCGTCGCTGAATCCCATCCTTCTTCTTGCTATGGACAGCCTCTAGGCTACGCTCTGACACAGCTACGCAACGCAGGACGATTTACGTATTTTTCCACGGACGACCACTTTTAATGACCCCCCCCCCCTTTCTTGCCCTTCCCAATGTAATACCCCCAACATCAGTAGTTCACCTCTTAATTACCTACCACTATATCAATATCTCATTACCATCAGAGAAGGGGTGTACTCAATTTCGTACGTACCACGTGCAATCAGCGCCGATCGCCCATCGGCAATTGATCCGGCCGTCGAGAGTCTACCGGGCTTGAACGCGTTTCTACGTTCATATACTGTACAATGGACACGATGTGACATCGTCTCACATCGCATTGCAGAGCTAATCAGTCCGGACGCTGGCACATCTTTCCCCAAGTCGACTGGGTTTGAATTCCACCCGACACCCGAGCACCTCGCCCTGTTTCAACGCACTCAGCCGGAGAAGAAGCCATGCCACGCGACCGTGACGTGGAACGGTGGAAATCGGAAACCTCGCCGTCCGAACGGAGATGTACCACACCCGCGAACCTAGCTACAGTTCCGGATCGTTCTTAAAACGCGGAAGCAGTCAACACGTGGAACATACTTGGTGTAGGGCGGGTCGTCTACGAAACGTTTCGGCGACGCGCGCAAGGCCGGGACAATTCAGACGCCAAGGAAAAAACAGTCTTGTTTGGATCGACAGACTGTGGGTGCGTGCGCTGTCTGGGACCGTGGTGCTCTCAAGCTTGTCAAACGTCGACGGACGGTAGTCAGGGGTGAGATAACCTACGAAGCGCTACAAGCGAATCCGATCTCGAGGGTGCTCCTCGGTCCCGATCTCTATATTGAATGCCAAGCATGGTCATGCGTGCACGCACGTGCAAACTGTGTATCACATGGGATGAGAGGGTGTATGTCAAAGTGCCTCAAACCATTGAGGCGTGGCATGTAACGTGTACGATGAATGGCCGCATGGCAGAAAAGGTGGAGGGGCCGAGGGACAACGGAAACTCGCCTGACTTGCAAAAAGAAAGGAAAAGAAGGAAGCTGGTTCCCCATGTTCTCCTCGGGTACCGACAGCACAGTTATGCCATGCTGTTTTCGTCACTTCCAAGGGTAACGGCAAGGTCGCTTCCGTTCATGGTTTGAGCCGAGGCTCCCGAATATCCTGAGTGGACTGTCACGAGATATTCACCCACTTGTTTCGAAGGGGTGCCGCTGCACCAAAGAAGCTAAGGAAAGCAAAGGATTCACCCAAATCAGTGAAATTATGGTCAATATCTGATACGTGGAGGGACCTATACAACTAGGAAGTCTCATTTCAGCGTTTATCGCATCCTTGACATCAACACCATCTTCAGTGTTACCCGCCTATCGTTCGATGCCAATCTACACTTCTTGTTCATTCAGGCCAGAGGAAAGTGAAACTCGGACACATACAATGGTCTGGAAATGGGGACACCGATGAATCATAACACAATTAATTGTCCACACGTATGGCGAAGAGTCTCGGGTAGAGCTATCGCAACGGTTCCTACAACGTTGGGAGGCCTTAGGTGGTTACGGCGAGTGTGGCATGCGGCCCACCCTCGGGACAGTTTGTGACGTATATGGCATCTGAAGCAGGAAGAGGGAAAAAGGAGCAAAAAATCTGTTCCGACGCATTGTGACATGTTTCATGGGCCGGACCCGAGGATGGCCGATGGCGCGAATGCCTGGTCGAGGCCATGAGGGATACGCTTCTCTTCAACCCATGCAGAGGAGACGGCAAACAGGCACATATCTGGTTCCACGTCATCCGTAGCGAGTCTGGAAGTAATGAGGTTCGTTTCATCCATTACCTCGCTGGCAAAACCATCTGGTCGCTCGAGCGGAAATAACGAGAAAGATCCGTGAAGTACTCCGAACAGAGAGCGACAACCTTGCGAGCATTGCAGGTCCGAGGGCCACCATAGACCACGGTCTTGTTCGCGCCTGTGCAGGAACATACGCCGAGGCGAGGCGTACACAGGATGGCATCAAGCGGAGCAAGACAAAGGATATGTGACGGACAACAAACAAACAATTTTCTCCTTTGTGCTTGCGCTCCGTGTTCCGAGGGTTATCAGTGGTATGATTATTGTCGTCGGGCAGTGCCGGTACACGCCGTTGAGGGGCCCATCCGAGTCGAGCGGAGACGCAAAGCAAGTCAACACTTTGGCGAAACACCATATACATACCTATAGGCTATACGAATGTTCCGTACCACAAAGCTCTCGCTAATTAGACATTCCGGTCCCGCTCACCCTGGTGATTTTTCGCCGAAAGCAAGCTTTGTGCCAGGTACTTTCTCGAGCTCAAGGCCGGCTTGGTCGGAATCTGCTTGGGAGGCACTGGCAATCTGGAACGTCGTCCCATGGTGTAGATTTTAGCCTAGCTCCCCTGATTTCAACCCTTGCTGTTTGTCACAGTGGCTTACGCATTGAGAGGGGGAACGAACGAACGCTTGCGTAGCCGATCATCGGTCCCGGTCTACTGGTTCGACTCGGATTATCTTCTGGAGCCTACAATAGCCTAGTAGACAAGACGCCGCACTAGTCATTTTATTCTCCGATCGAATGTCACAAAGTACCATGCGCAAAGAATTTCGGTCGTGGTTGTGGGGACGACCTTGACCGCTCTTTCGATCAATTAAAAAACGTAAAGCGGCCAACTTTCTGCGGACTCCAAAGCCAGGCAGCGACCGGACTACCCACGAGTTGATCGCATGCAACATCGCCGTTGTTGCACCCGCTACAAGCGTTTTCCCGTCGAAACTCGGAACCAGCTCAGGACGAGATCGATCTTCCGCTCACTAACTCCACCGTCGACGCGGATAATGTCCCTGGCGACGCTTTCGAATGCTTCACGCAACTCCACCTGGCGGCCACAGGTCGAGAAAGCTTGATCGACGACTTCTCTCGGGAGACTCTCCTCATGCCCGGCTTTTCCGAACGGGAGTCATCTTTAGTACCAGCCACAGGTCGTTGCAAAAGCAGTTTCTGCGTGCCATCACACGCGAATAAGCAAACCAGAGGACTCCCTTCATGATCATCGGTTGGTACGAAATCTACCTTCCGTCACTTCAACATCTGACATTGCCGTTGTGGCGGTCAGCACTCCGAAACTCATGTCATGGTCGTAAAGTGCGTCATGCGTTTTGGGCGAAAAGTCGATCCAGTAAAGGCATGGAGATGCCAAAGTACAGGCGGGTTGCTTTTCAGCGTTTCCTCGCACCTATTCGCCTCGCCAAGGAATGTTGGCAGATGTTCCATGTCCAAGTCATATCGTCACGGGGCGCGCTCAAACGCAAGTCGCCATTGTCCAGATGTCCAGAATTTGATTGGATTCCCTCGGGCAACCTCAAGTTACCCATATGTGATTCGACATGTGGCCATGCTAATATCTTTGGCAGGAATGATTCTGATCCACGATACTTTATTCGAAGGGCCTGCATTCTTCTTTCGACATCCAAGTTCCGAGTACCTAGTTAATTTTCCATCAGAAGCAAGTTCTGTGCCAAGCAGCAGGAACTGACCTGGACGCAGACTTCTCGGGGGCATGTCCAGCAGTCTCACGATGAATCACCCGTTTCATCCTTGTTTCTCCGTTATGTACTTGCTTTCTCTGCCGCGAGCTCAGGGACGGAGTAAATGAACGCGTTGGGCCGATCATCGGTCATGGAATCCATACTTGGTTGGCAACCATGTCAACCAAACTGACTGGGAATTATCTATCTACTTGTAGTCTAGTGTAATAGATGAGACGTGGCCCGTCAGACCATCAGGCTTCTTTCAGGTCGCCTTGCAGATTCGACGTGCGCTCAGCCTCAGTCCGACGAGCTGCCTCCATGACTTCTCACGCGGGGCTGATAGCCCGGACCTTGTCCTCCCTCTTGACGGGCACCATCACACGCCACGGAGCAAGAAACAACAATTGGGTGATGAGGTATATTCCGATGCTGGTCGTTGCCACCCACACCACCCGCTCCTTGGCGTGGTCCTGGACCACCACCCAAACACCGCCGGATCCTGAGCTGCAGATCGCAGAAGACATCATCCAAAACACTTTTGACGGTCACTTTCATTTCATTATTGCGCGATCTGTGGACTCACAGCACGGTACAAAGCCGGGCTCTCACAGGCGGCGTTAGATGCCCTCTTTACGAGCAAAGGTATTCCGAAACACCTTTTCTGATCCGCCAACTATCTCACACCGTCCGAAGATGCCCTCCAGTCGTACCAGCGGAAGCCGGATTGCTTCCAGGACGCCATAGCCATGGTGAAGGCCCACTGCGAGGAGTCACGCATGGAGGAGCAAGAACGCATCCAGGGTATTCTCATCCATCGTTTCGGGGTTCCCTTCGTGCTATTTAATCGCGCATACAAGCTGCTATCGGCATGACCATGTGCGAACTTGCCACCGCAAGACATTATATGCCACCAATGGAGTGTGCTGCGTTCGTGAGGATCGATCAGAAGTCTTCTCTACCAACCCCTCAGAAGCAGGCAAGATGTGTCGAGTAGGCAAAGATCCTTGGTCTCCGGAAGCCGCTCTGACATCACACGACAGTGCCCTCTCGCGGAGCGCTCAGTTTTGGTCCAGCTATTCGGGCTACCTCCGTGAGATCCGTACGTTGAAACGTTGCGCTCATGAAGTCCTTCGTTTGATGGTCGTTACCAGCCCAGCTATGCTTCACATTCAGAAGATGGATTGACATCGGTAACGCCTTACATACTCCGTTATTACCGTTGCTTCACGAAATCGATGTCCAGATACTGCCAAAGATGTTTATAGGAATATCACTGAAGAGAAGGTTGCCCTCGTCCGTTTTTTAACGGAACGAGAGAAAAGTTCCAAGACAACGCAGGAGCTATGGGAAAAAACGGTAGAGGTGCGAATTTGATGATCATCCATACAAAACAAACTGTTTGTCGTTAGGTTTGGTAACGAACCGCTCATAGGACGTGCGCGATATGCTGGAGGCATTACGCTCGGCTTCTAATGGCATGAGGGACACATCGGATATGCTGACTATGGCTATCCTCAACAGTTCTCGATCGGTGTGCATGTGCACAATCGTATTTGGTCTGGTTATTGACTTCTTTCAGCTTCTCACGGAAGTACAGTATGCGATTCAGAAGATCGAGAACCGAGATCGCTCCAATCATGGGGAGATCATGTTAAAAGTATTACTGCCTTGCATATACTCTTGATCTTTGTGCTAGGCTGATGATTCAAAGTTTTCTAGCATGCTTGAAAGCGTGGAACGCGATGTGTGCTTTCAAATTCGCCAAGGCAAAGGCCGCTAACGATTTAAATTTTATCCAGCACTCCGACAATCTCCTCGGGTTTCTGTCTGCCATACAATCATCCATCACGTTTGAATCAAGTGCGGCACTTGCCTTGATTAAAGATGAAAGTCTCCGAAACATAGACGTGGCCGTGTGTAGTCACTCTTCACGACACTCCGATACCTTGACACGATCTCCAGGTGCATCTAGACCGTCGACTGGGGTTATTGGAGGGTAATCTCGCCGTAATGCAAAACGTCGGGTCATGTTCACTTCCGACCTATGTCATGGTGACATTTTATCCCCCAGTCACTAGAGCAACTCACGAGAGTCACGGAGGAGTCGTCAAAACTGCTTGAAACCTCTCTTGTGCAGGCAGAAACCGCTCAGGCTATCCAGAGTGACACTGTGGTTTCGATGGTTCACCTCGTGGAGACCGTTCACCTACTTACCCAGACGACGCACGCCGAGATCGCGTCGATCAATCGGACGTCAATTGCACTGAAGGAGAGCCTTAGCCAGGCACCCGGTTCAGAATGGCTGAGGGCTGCAATGCTCTCGTTATTTCGACTCTTCCCTGGTCAGTGTGTTTCCGTGGTCCTCTGTCCCACTCAGACCTTGTGCTGTTGCGTAGGGATTACTTTACTCGACACTTTGGCCAATTCTCATGTGTTGGGCCTCATTTTTCATATCGTCGATACCCTCTGGCATAGCGTGCGCTTCCTTATTTCGCTGCTTGTGGTAACAGAGCTGGCCATTGGATACGCCCGACCTGACCTTTGCCTTAGAGTGCTTTCATACTCATCCATGCCAGGTGGTGGCCGCCCTTTCGCCCACGGGTAGCGCCGGACGACGGAGGGGCTCGCACAAAGCTACGGGATACTGTTTTGGAAATGGAGATCAAGCCACTCATCAGTCGACCGATGGGGCCGAGGGTCGGGCCTCCTGAGCGATCTTTGCGCTCCCGATACTCGCGGATTCCAGACAGGCTTTGTCGACCAAATGAAGACGCCCCGTGGCTTTAATGCTGTTTTTGAAGTTGCACCTTGTTTGTCGAACCAGATGGCGAACCCTGGACCCATCACCGCCATGCCGCAGGTTCCGCACTTTCCGTTTTTCGAGGATGTGCTTTATTCTGTGAAATGATGTTTAGTTCGCTCCGATTGTTTGCCATAGTGTACCTCGTGCATTGATATCAATTGTAAGAGTTGTTGCACTAGACGGTCCTGCGTGGGGCGTGTGGGTCGCTGACTTCAGAATGGATGAATCGAAGCAGTGGCTTGATAGTTGTTTACATGGCTATTTGGGGCCAGGTTATGGCCCGTGCCCTTATCAAAGACGACCGGCGAACTTCGCACCCACCAATCCCCTTTCTTTTTTTACTCGTCCCTAACAGTCTATCAATGGCCTGCATTGGACAGAGAAGTGCGAACTCGTTCAGCATCCTCGACTCCCTGCAAAACAACCCATGTCTACCCCAGCGCGGTATGAGGAAAGGCACACCCCTGGGCCCAGCTTCCGTCCAGGCCAAACCGCCACCATACAATTTCTGCGATTTCCCGCGACAGCATCAACCCGCACACCAAACCAGAAATACCAAGATGTGGAAAAACGCACCCCAGGGCTCAGCTCCCGATATAACCTCATGCTCCCCAACAAATCCAAGTCCCGTGGGCGATCCGTCTATACAGCTCAAGGTGAGCCTGCCAGCTCCACCAGGCTTACCAAGGCCCGGTGGGCGTGGTCGGAGATCTGGCTATCATACTCATGCTTCGATAGTGAGTCACCATCTTGCTCCCTGTCATCCGTCCATGACTGAGTTATTGTCCAGCGGCCTGTTAACGGAGAGCGACGGTTCAACCATGTGGTAGAACGGTCCAATTTTGAGCTCCACAACGGACCCATGGGGATGGGCCGACTGATATCTCCACCACCCACGGGCGCTGCCGGTAATCCTGTCAGATTACCGGCCAGCCACGACACTCGACCTGTTCCTAGTTCACCAACGAGTACGGTCGCTTCCTTGTCCGAGGATCTGTCAGCGGGCTCCTCCGTCCGTTTCAGTAGTGATACAACGTTTACTGTAAGTTTCTGGTATAACTTCATTACACTCTTCTCACAAAAGCACTTTCACAGTCTGTCGATTCCAACACCTCGAGTCAAGTCTCACAGTCTCACAAAATACCTCCTGGTGTTTGCCGGAGATGGGTGCTTGGTGGGCCATGCTTTAGGATTCCGTGCCCATACCGCCACCCTCCACTACCGTATTGCGTAAGCAAGTTCCAGCATGAAAGCGAGTCACCTATTTAGCAATTCTGTTAGCCTCCTAATCTAGCGACTCCACCAACGCAGCCACACTCTGGCCCACTTCCAAGTGGTTCTTCCGGCACCGTCAAAACATCCCATAGCATGCGCGATCAGAACAGCAACGTGCCGTCTCGAAAACCTGGTCCGGCGCAGGGGAACGTTGAACAGCCCCCGAGACCCGAACCACTGTACGCCGCTACCGTCGCCGATCATGTCAAAGTACGCTTCGACCAAGGATTCCGCGTCCGAGAGGTGACGACTGGCTTCGAGAGCCGTTGGGTACATTTGGGGAACATCGCAGGGTCTATCACTTCTGCCGGACTCAACGATTTGCTCGCGCCATACAATGTGGAGAACGTCCACTTCACCGAGTTGACGGGGAAGCCTACGAACGCAAAGATTCAATTCGCGTCTACGACAGACGCAATGAAAGCAGTGATGGACTTGAACGGAACCGAGTTCGCTCGCAGAACACTCAGCGCTAAGTTGTCGATCAATAATTCATTGCACGGTAGCACCGTTCTGACAGACACGGACGTTCAACTCGTATGGGAGTGTCCGTTTCGAGTCGGCTATGCTGGGTATGATACACTGAAGGAGGCTAGGGCTGCCATGGACTCGCTAAATGGTTTCTCGCTGGAATACTTGGTGGTCTCCGCCCAGTTATATG
This sequence comes from Boletellus emodensis, assembly GCA_038089935.1. Taxonomy (NCBI): domain Eukaryota; kingdom Fungi; phylum Basidiomycota; class Agaricomycetes; order Boletales; family Boletaceae; genus Boletellus; species Boletellus emodensis. The sequence continues at coordinate 1,662 of JBBPLU010000318.1, read as the reverse complement.
AGGGGCTACCGTGCGTCGGCGCGTACAATGTCATCTTCAAGCAGCTTCCCGCGAGTGTAACCGAGCACAAATTACGCAAAATTGCCAACGCCAACTCGGTCATGCTGGGACGTCCGAATTACCGATCTCTCGATCATGCGGTTAGCTCCATTCGTTCCAGGTTGGAACAATGTGGGGCCTTGGCCAGTTTCGACGTCCTCCCTCCCCCCTACAAGGACGGGACGGTCAAGGCCTGGGGCCGTTTCACATCACCTGCCGAAGCCCGTGCCGCTCAGGACGATCTCGATCACCGACGCCCAAAGACAATAGGCCATACAACACTATCCTGCCGCCACGTCGTCAGCGTATCACACGTGTTGAAAGCGACTAGCTACAAGAAGATGCGCGAGGACATTGGGTGGTTGCGTTGGTCGTGGCAACGTAGATATGGGCCCAGCGTTTCCATTCGAGAAAGATGGAGAGAAAGCGCAGACGATGACGCTCCGGCATATATTAGGTTATCTAGCGAACATCCTGAACTACTCAGCACGCTCAAGTACGAATTCGAGCAATTGCTACATGGTGAAACGGTGACACTCGAGAAGAAGCCGGTGTGGGACGACTTCCTCGTCGCCGATGCTGGTTGTGATTTCATCGTCCAGCTGCAGACCAAGTACCCCGGAATCCAGATACAGGTGCAACAAACCAGGCGCGTGGTTTCGTTGTGGGGCCCAATCGTAATGCGGCACCATGCCCGCCAAGAAATCGTGCGCAAGATCGTGGAACTCAAGGCGCAGCAGGTCTGGAAGATTCCGCTGTCTGGAAAGGTTCTAGGCATTTTCTGCAGTTCCGAGCTCTCCACACTACGGCAGCTGCTCGGATCGGAGAACTGCATCCCGGACTTTGGAGAGCGCTGCCTCGTCGTGCGAGGGAACGATTCAGCGTTTCGGACAGTGTGCAAAGCAGTCCAAGCTGCACAGGGTCGGCAGAACGATGAGGCGACGCACTCGTCGGATGCGTCGGTCTGTCCGGTGTGCTTCGGTGAAGTGGTCGTACCGACGACGCTCGCATGCGGTCACCAGTGGTGTCGTGCTTGTTTGAGCGGCTACTTGACCTCGGCCGTAGAGAACAGGAGGTTCCCGCTGAGGTGCCTCGGGAACGATGCGATGTGCACGCAACTCATCCCCCTTGGCTTGTCACGAAAACTGCTCTCTTCGGCAGACTTCAACGCAGTAATCGAGGCAGCGTTTTGGGCGTACGTTCACAGCAGACCGGACGAGTTCCACCATTGCCCGACGCCTGACTGCACGCAGGTGTATCGCTCGGCGCCACCAAACTCGGTGTTGCAATGCCCGTCATGCCTGGTTCGGATTTGTGCGGCGTGTCGGATAGAGTACCACGACGGTATGACATGCGAGGAGCGGGACGTCGCGGAAGACAAGCTATTCAAAGAGTGGGCATCGAGCCACGACGTGAAGAGCTGTCCGGGATGCAAGGCTCCGATCGAGCGAAGCGAGGGGTGCAACCACATGACGTGCACGCGGTGTCAATCGCACATCTGTTGGGAGTGTCTAGCGACGTTCCCGAAAGGCCAAGGGATCTACGAACACATGCGGACGCAACATGGGGGGATTGGGCTTTGATTTCAGCGTGGGTTCTGTATATATCGTTGATCATCTTTCT